>JBCEWE010000425.1:527105-528705 GCA_039877035.1 Silurus lanzhouensis
ATCATGGCGGATTTAGGTGCTGATTGGAGACTCGGCGCATCAGTAAAACAAATGTTTACTGTTTACTGGTGTAGTTTATGCTTTATGTTGAAGTCTTTCATTTCCCCTCTTTTATATTTGTTTATGTTTTTCTATTTTGAATAATAAATGACAGAAACGCGCGTTTAAAAACAAGTGGCGTTACAGCACAAAAAATAAACATGAATTTTGTATTTTAAAACAGCTTCAGGGTATCAGTGATGGAGGCGGAGCTCCCACCACCATCCTCTCCATGTTCTACAGATTACGGATATTTGGAGAACGTCCTGAGCAGCTGCATCGCTGCCTGGTGTGAGAACTGCACAATTTTAGATCCTGCAGCGAGAAAGAGGAAGAAAAGATCATGGGGTCGCTCCTGCCTCTGTCCTGGACTTTTCTATTAGGCCGTGCATTCATACCCACCCAGTACACACACTCCACACACACAGACACTACTCACACACACTCCTAACACACACTCCTTAAACACACTACACACACACACACACACACACACACACACACACACACACACACACACACACACCCCTCACACACACTCCTTACACACACTCCACATACACCCCTTACACACACTCCACACACACACACACACTCCTCACACACTCACACCCCTCACACACACTCCTTACACACACTCCACACACACACTCCACACACACACACACTCCTCACACACTCACACCCCTCACACACACTCCTCACACACACTCCACACACACACACACACACACACACACACACCTCACACACTCACACCCCTCACACACACTCCTCACACACACTCCACACACACACACACACACCCCACACACACTCCTCACACACACACACACCCTTCACACACACTCCACACACACAGACACCCCTCACACACACTCCTTAAACACACTCCACACACACACACCCCTCACACAGACTCCTCACACACACTCCACACACAGACACTCCTCACACACACTCCTCACACACACTCCACACACACAGACACTCCTCACACACACTCCTAACACACACTCCTTAAACACACTCCACACACACACCCCTCACACACACTCCTTACACACACTCCTTACACACACTCCACACACACCACACCCTCCACACACCACTCCACACACACCACACTCCTCACACACACTCCACACACCACACCCTCCACACACACACTCCTTCACACACACTCCACACACCACTCCACACACACACACACACTCCTCACACCACTCACACACCCCACACACCACACACACTCCTCACACACACTCCACACCACTCACACCCTCACACACACTCCTCACACACACTCCACACACACACACACCTCACACACACTCCTCACACACACTCCACACACACACACACCCCTCACACACACTCCTCACACACCCCTCACACACTCTTTACACACACCCCTCACACACACACACACCCCTCAAACGCACTTTTCACACACACCCCTCACACACTCTTTACACAACCCCTCACACACACACCCCTTTACACACACCCCTCACACACACAATTTACACACCCCCCTCACACACACACACACCCCTCA
>JBCEWE010000425.1:530945-560945 GCA_039877035.1 Silurus lanzhouensis
ACACCTCTCACACACACACACATCCCTCACACACACTTCTCTTACACACACTCCTCACACACACTCCTCACACACACACTCCTCACACCCCTCACACACACTTCTCACACACACACCCCTCACACACACTTCTCACACACACACCCCTCACACACACTCCTCACTAACACTCCTCACACACTGTTTTCTCCTTCCTGCCATACGGAAAGAGGTACTGAGAGATCCAAACCATTTAGTACATTAATACAAATGGACTGGACTGGACTGGTTAGTTGTGTGTTTTTGTGTGTTTTTTCATGGAGCATTTTGGTCCTGGAGGAAGGTTGTGTGGTTTCACTGTGTTCTGGACTCTATATGGGTAAAATGACAGCAAAAGCCACTCGACTTGAGTTTTGTCACTATAGAAAAGTGTGTGTTAATGTAACGCTGTTGTAACTCTTAAAATGGAGTTTAATCCGGATTTCAAACCAGATTTATTTCGAATCGAAACACTTCCATTTCACATCCTCTCGTTACTCTGTGATGTCTCAGTATTCATACGGAAAAGCAAACGCCGGCGTTTAGATGAAATCCTGAGCCGCCCATCTGACCCTGTTTTCCATCCACACCTACCTACCAACCAACCCACCTAAACACACACACACACACACACACACACACACACACACACACACACACACACACACACACACAGAAAAGAATGTATTTGTTTGTTCTTAGGATTAAAATATCCACCAGATGGTTATAAAAAGTTTTCGAAGGTCCTTAAAACGAAGGGACACATTCCCAGAACATTCCCAAAACATTCCCCTTCAGTATCTCTAGCAGTTTCTAACATTCGAGCAGCTCCAGTCTCTCCACTCGCTCCGACCGAAAACCTCAGCTTGAAGGTGAAAAGTGTGTAGAGTAAGCATTCCTGTACACAGAGGCTCCTCTGTGTGTGTGTGTGTGTGTGTGTGTGTGTGTGTTGTGTGTGTGTGTGTGTGTGTGTGTGTGTGTGTGTGTGTCCTCTGTTTATTCAGTGGGATTTTTTTTTCTTCCCACTAATGAAAATGTGAGAAACTGTTTCATATGAAGTGTGAAAAATCCGTCAAGGTCGTGATGAGAACACAAGTTCGAAAAAATGGAAAATAAATCGATAAATAAATAACCGCAGATTTTACATATCAAACGCTTCATTATTGAGCTTAAGAGAAAAGAAACCGAATTAAAACTGCAGAAGAAGCGATCCAACATGGAGGCAGAAAGATCACGACTGTTCATCAAATTCCAGTAAATAAAATCAGTATAGATACATATACACTCTCTCCAAAAGTATTGGGACCCCCGATTTTTCCACCCATATGTGGTTCTTCCACAAATTGTTACCACAAAAGTTGGATGCACACACACTTGTATTAGACGTCTTTGGAACTAGGAGACCCAAAACCTGTTCCAGCTCCATGGTATATTAAATGTAGGTTATCAGGAGCTCATCATGTTCCTGAAATATCCTGTTAATTTCTGCTTTCCGGAACCAGCCTGATCCATCGTGATGCCTTGATGGAGTTCTCATCTCCTTGTAACACGCACAGCCCAGATTAATATTCTATATGCCGAAAGTATTGGGACAAACCAACTTCTCCACCCATATGTGGTTCTTTCTCAAACTGTTGGAGACACAAAATTGTATAGGGTGAAATTTTTCCTTCATTTGAACCAGGAGACTCGAAACCTGTTCCAATTATCAGCTCCATGAAGATACGTGGTTTGGAGTGGAAGATCTTATTTAATGCTCTTATGGCTGAATGAACGCAAATCTCTGCAAAATCTTCCCAGAAGACTGGAGCTTGTTTGTAAGAGCAGATGGAGACTAAATGTGGAACGGGATGATTGTTATAAAGCTCTGACACTGGAGACACTTCATCCATACATGCTTCATAAACACATTGTACATTGTGAAGTTGTAGTCTATAGATCCTGTTTTCTGCTATCTATTATTATGAAGTTTGTCTATGCGCCATAAAGCAGATTTCATACACTTACTCACATTTAGAATTAAAAATAAATCTGAAAAAGATCAGAACCTAAACCCAGTTTAACCCGAATCATGAAAAAAAATCCTACAATGCAGCAGGACCGGTGGGTGAATGACCTGAGGTGACCCCTGTGATCCCCAGGAGTGCGGGTTTATTTAACATAAATCGTGGCTCATTTTGTTTCAGGATTGCTGGGCTACAGGAAGTCATCCTGGCAAGAGTTTCCCTCCACTTCCTGCTGGATGAATTTCAGTCCAGGCCACTTCTAAACTTAGCAGAACAAAATCCATCCTGGAAAGAAAAAAAAGAAAAGAAATGCATGTTGCATATCCAGGTTTTTTTCTCTACGGTTTTGAACATGTTCGTCTTTGATGTTCTTGTTTTGTAGTATTTCAGATTCGGTAAAGAAATGAGGAAATTCTTCGTGCTTTTTGGTGAAGAACTAAGTTCAGTAAATCAGTTTCACCTGCCTGCTAATTACCCTCTTAACGGCTGTAAAAGTTTTTCACACCCGCATTCTAAATGTTACATTGAGATCTGTTTTTAAGCTCCTGAGCGAATAGAATCTTCTGCTGCAGGTTGATGGATCAGGTCATGTGACCTGTTATTACACCACCTGATTTTTGAATACAAAAAAATATACTCTGTAAGCCAAAGTTTGTGGACCTCTGACTATAAGCTCCTTTTTGAACATCCCATTCCATATTAATCCTCATTTGCCCTTATTATAAGCTCCACTCTTCTGGAAAGATGTTCCACCAGATTTTGTGGAGATTTGTGGACATTCGGGGACTGATGTAGCTAAAGGTGAAGAGACCTGGGCTGAAATCAGCGTTCAAATTCATCTCAACCGGATTGAGGACAGAGCTCTGTGGAGGCCACTCGAGATCTTAGAAACCTCCAAAGCATGTAAAGCATATCTTCATGTCATGCTGGAACAAGTTTTGGGTCTTCAAGTTCAGGCTTCTAAAAACATCCAAAAACATCCGATATAACCGTGTCTCCAACTGTTGTGGTAACAGTTTGGAGAAGAACCACATGTGGCTCGAAAATGTTCTTGTCCCAATACTGTGGAGCAAATGCTGGACAAGTGGATAATTTGGTCCAGTGACAAGCTGTTGAACTTCTACTGAGAGCCAGAAAATTGGCAAACATCATCAAATGACCTTTAATTCAGGAGTCATAGTAAGAAACCTACTGAAATCCAAAGTGGCCATGCAATAAATTTCGTTTAATTGTTTTCTCGTGATTCTTGTGATCTTAAAAATATGATCAGAAGTGGATTTTTCGCTGTATTCGGTGTAAGAGCATGTTCTACAGGCAGCATCATGGGTAGAAGAACCTGCTCTTAGGACTTCCGTTGAAACCCGGACAGAATGTAAGTGTGTTTAACACGAAGCGGTGAATAGACTGACCATGTGACGGATGGCGTGCATGCACCGTGAGTATGAGTGCAGTGAACGTGCTCCATAGGAATGCACTCAAAACCTGTCAAGGAAAAGGATTACAGGTGGAAATGAATCACTTCACGGCTGACAGGTTGGAAATGAGTGCAGGAGCTCTGAAACAGCAGGCAAGCGCGTTCTGCAGAGGAAAACAAGCATCTTTTAAAACGCCATCAATTTGGATGATGACAGTGCACATGGAGGGAAAGAAACGAAAAGTGTCGATGGGATGTGCCTTTGCCGGGTCGTTGCCGCACCGCCCACTCTCATGCAGGATGATAGAAGGGTGCAGATGCCTACAGGCTAATGATACATCTCTCCTCCAGAAGATACTAAAATAAAACTGAATCTCGCACACTGATAGTCAGGTTCTGCAGCCACCGAGGTTTAAACGCACCGACGCCAGCGCTCAGATTGCACACTGCAATGCTTCTGTAATTATACACAGTCGAGCTGCTGCGGCTCCTCGCGGAACGCTAGCATCGAGCTGCATAGATTTCATAAATATACGCTACGTTTACATTGGGTTCTGGATTCGGATTGGTTTAGAAGATGGAGAATAAATAGAGAGCGACTCTGAAAAGACAGGTTTATATTAATTCACTAATTCACACACACTTTGTAACCTTAGTTTATATATGCATTTCTATCAATCTAGATAGATAGATAGATAGATAGATAGATAGATAGATAGATAGATAGATAGATAGATAGATAGATAGATAGATAGATAGATAGATAGGCATGCAGACAGTTATACAGACAGACAGATAGGCAGACATAGACAGACAGAAAATCAGACAAACTATCAGACAGATAGACAAACAGATAATCAAACCGATAAAAAGTCAGTTAGATGGAGAGAGACAGATAGACAGAAAGACATGCATAAAGTCAGACAGACATGTCGACAGACAGACCATTAGACAAAAAGTCGTACAATCAGACAAATAATCAAACAATCAGACAGATAGTCAGACAGACAATCAGACAGATAAACAGACAGTCAGACATGCAGACAATCAGACAGACAGTCACAGAGACAATCAGACAGACAGACGACAGACAGACAATCAGACAGACAGTCACAAAGACAGACAGACAGACAGACAGACAGACAGACAGACAATCAAAAAGAAAGTCACAAAGACAATTAGATATACAGACATACATATATACATACATACATACATACATACATACATACAGACAGACAGACAGACAGACAGACAGTCAAATGGACAGACAGACAGTCAGACAAACAATCAGACAGACAGTCAGACAGGCAGGCAGGCAGACAGAGTGATTATACAGATATACCGACAGACATAAATTAGTGCTAAATAAACTGAAGCAGGTTCCAGTGTGTTCTCTGAGACGTTTGGGACGTGACTGTAATCTCCAACTCTTTATGTTTTTTCTTGGCGTTGTTGCTGATCAGAAGTTTCTCCTCACCACTAAGTGCCGTCTGCACATCCAGCCTAAATATGAGTTCCTCATAAAAGCAACCCTCCATTATCCAGCGGCGAAAGCGGCACAGAGAACCAGTGTGAGAGAGACGAGCTATTCCTGTACACTTTCATCCTGAGTGTGTGTGTGTGTGTGTGTGTGTGTGTGTGTGTGTGTGTGTGTGTGTGTGTGTGTGTGTGTGTGTGTGTGTTTTATTTTAAAGATGTTAAATACATACCAGGAGAAATAAACTATTGGTGTTCCATAAACACTGTTATTAATATAAAATGTATTAAACACACGTCTGTAAATACAATAAAAGTAACTGTAGCCTCCTCTATCTCTACTGCTGCAATAAATATTGGCACCCTGTGGACCTTTCAGGTAAAGCTTCATTTATTCCCTGTACAGCATCAATATTTACACAGACAGACAGACAGACAGACAGACAGACAGACAGACAGACAGACAGATAGATAGATAGATAGATAGATAGATAGATAGATAGATAGATAGATAGATAGATAGATAGATAGATAGATAGATAGATTTTTGTATTGTTATTGGTGTCCTTGTTACCTGATTGTGTTCACCTGTTTTGTGTTAGCTCGCTGATTATTCTTGTTATCATGAAACAATCTCATACTTATGAAGTTAGTTGTCTCATCAATTTCTGTGTTTTTTACTGTTTTCATTTTTTAAACCTTTTCCTGCTAGTGCCGCCCCAGGGACAAGAAAAAGAAAAAGTAAAAAAAAAAAAAAAAAACCCTGTCAATTTAAATCTCTGAATATTTTCTTTATTTTTTTATTCTTGTTCTATGAATATCAGTTGAGTTTTTAGAATTTATTGGTTTTATTCTCCCTCTCCTGAGCTTGTGGTGTGAAATCATTGTAAAAAGCCCCTCATAACACCCCCACCCCCCCATCCCCCCCTCACTAATTTGCAGAGTTGGGAACATCTTATGAAGACTGATTGTTATGTTTGCACTGAGACGACTGTAAAATCTCCACACATTCATCTCTCTACTCAGTGTAATCATAGCGTTTTAAACACAGGAGGAGTTTCCTCTCGGAGTAAACAGCACTTTCTGACACTCTCGACGCTAAAGAGCCTCTTTTTCTTTTATTTTTTTTCATTTAAGAGATGAGGAGGGTGAACCCCATCCCTCGAACACATCTGTGAGGGGCAGCGAGTCTCGGCTTGTCCAGGCCTCGTCTTCAAGCTGCAGAAATGCCCCCCCCCTCTGAATGCCATAAATGCTACACTTCAGAGCTTATCTATTTATAGGTGTGGAAGAAAACATGTTTTAAAGCAATATGGTTTGATATAATTGTGACAATAATTGTTTATGATGTGGATAAAATATCAAAACTTTTTAGATTTGAAAAGTATTTATGGTTTTTGAGACACACATGCATGTTCCTTTTGTTTCTTCGTAACAGTCTAGGTCATGTAACGGTATGAAGATTTTCTTTGACCAAACAAATCTATAAATGTCCAGACTTTCCACTTTATTTTCATTGTAAAATCCTCCCTTAGCATGAAGAACAGCTCCTGGCATCCAGACAGTTTGTTTCTCCAAACATTCAGCTGAAACACTTTGCTGTGCCTCTTGTAAAACTCGCCATAGATGTTCTTCACTAGTTGAAGGTTTCTTGTTCATCCCAAAACAGTTCAATAGTAAATAGGTGTCGTGACTGGGCAGGTTGCTCCATGATCGATATCACTCCAGATGACTGTTTGCTTGCTATATAACGTTTACAGAGCTCCGACTTATCGTCTGGTTGGTTCCAATGAGCCGCAGTCCAGATGGAATTGCATGGTGTATGTTGAAGTATGGAATGTTGCTTCTGGATTCCTTTCATTTTCAGGGTTTCTGGAACCTTCCCTGCTCCAAAACAACCCCAAACCATTTAGCTTCCATCTTCATATGTGGCAGTAGGGATGAGGCAGTCATCTTCTAAGGATAACGTCTTCTCTTCTGTTTTCCATCCAAGTTAGAGACACAAATATCACGTTTGGACTCCACAGAACTTTCCTTCACTCATTCAGGGTTCAATTCTCGTGTGTTTTTGCCTTTTATTGAGTTTGTTGCATAGAAACAGAAGGAACATACATTTGTCTCATAATACGAGGTGTTTCCACAGACAGAATACACCAACCAGCCATAACATTATGACCATCTGCCTAATATTATGTTGGTTCCCTTTTGCTGCTAAAACAGTCCTGATCATCAACAGAATGAACTTTTTCAGCAGTTTCAGCTACAAGAGCTCGTTTATTGGATCGAACCACACGGTCAAGCCTTCGCTCCTCACGTGCATCAATGATCCTCGGCTGCCCACGACCCTGTCGCCGGTTCACCACTGTTCCTTCCTTGGATCACTTTTGATAGATACTGACCACTGCAGACCAGAAACATCCCACAAGAGCTGCAGTTTTGGAGATGCTCTTACCCAGACGTCTAGATGTCACAATTTGTCAAACTCGCTCAAATCCTTACGCCCAGCCATTTTTCCTGCTTATAACATCATCTTTGAGTCTAAAATGTTCACTTGCTGTCTAATAAATAAATCCACCCACTAACAAGAGCCATGATGAAGAGATCATCAGTGTTCTTCACTTCACCATTAAGAATGTTATAAGGTCATAATGTTATGCCTGATTGGTGAATATAGACAGAAAGTCATTATTTAGTTAATAAGTAAAAGAACAATCATTAATTTACTTATAGCTTGTAATTAACAAGTATTTCACATTGAATTACATCACTGGGTCTTTTAAATAAACACACTGTCATATCAATAACATTTTTCCCAAAAGGTCCTTGAAAACCAGTAGTCAATTCAAGTCAAGTTTATTTCTATAGCGCTTTTCACAACAGCCATTGTTTCAAAACAGCTTTACAGAATTTAACAGTGAAGGTGATTGGTGTGTATTTATCCCTGATGAGCAGCCATGGTGACTGTGGCAAGTAAAAAACTCCCTTAGATGTTATGAGGAAGAAACCTTGAGAGGAACCAGACTCAAAAGGGGAAGCAAGTTAGCAAGTTTTCCATGGTACAGTACTGGATCATGGTCCCATAGTGGAGCATGTCCCAGCAGTTGGGGATCCTTCTACTGATAGAAGACATGTTGACTGAGTTGAATTTGGTGTTTGGCCCCCTACATAGAATAGCTTGGATTCATTCCCCCATTGTAACCGTCAATAATTCCGATTAGAGCTCAGAAAATCCTCTCAAGCATGTGCGTAACCTCAGTCTGGATACCCAATGTACGTATAAACATATCATTTAGACCCCCGTTGTGTTTGCTCTTATTTATTTGCTTAATGAACATCCTTTAGGTACACACTCAGCCATTTCAGAATCCGGTGAACTCATGCTCTTGTCATGTCGCCTATAAAATTGTAAAAACATGCTCCTCTAACAGACTTTTTTCCTGAGCACATGTTGGACAGCCTGCTATAAAAAAAACTCTCCTGAACACAGATGTTCTATGGTTCGCTGGCAGGATGAACCAGTGTGTGACTCTGCGTAATGAACACATTTGTTCCCCAAAGCTCTAATTACTGTCGAGTCAAATTTATCATCTGTCCACGTGTACGTCCTGACTACTGTTAACATATATACCCTGCAATGGAAAGGGGGTTTGGTAACCATGACGACACACAAACAGGAAGTCCGAATGTGCTCTTCAGGTTATTAAAATGTCGAGCGATGAATTACGAATCGAGAATATTATCAAAAATATTGGCACCGTTTTTGATAAAATCCTACATTCATACAAATGGTACAGTAATGATAATAATAAATTGATAAATGGACAATTAAATAAAACACAATAATCAACCTATACATGGTTAATGAACTGGTTAATTGGCATAAATGTCTATTAATTGATTAATTAATTAATTAATTTATTAGTTATTGTTTTTTTGTTTCTTTATTTATTATTATTATTTCATTTTTTTGTATTAATTTATTAAATTAAATTATTAATAGATGCGCCACACTTTTATTATTTAAAAAGTGACGATAATTTGTGACCAGTATTTTGTATGTAGATCAATTTCTCGGCGCTAAACTGTTTCTCGAGCGCGTTCTCTCAGCACCGCTGCTGCTACGTGAATATGAGGTATGACAATGCTACGGAGACCGAGGCGTGTCCTGAGAGTCACATAGAATACAGATTAACATGGCAGAGGTAGAGCTGTAACTTCGTGGAGATGGAACAGGAAAAGAACGTCTGGTTTTATTTCATCTTTTTTCTTTCTTTTGCACTACAAAGGTGAGTGTGAGTGAAAGGGTCATGCGTTAGAAGGTTGTCTTTGCTGTCTGTCTGAAAAAAGATATAAAAGTGAACTATTTGAACCATATCGAGGTTCGAGGTTTATTCCCCCCAACCGCATTATTTCCAGATAAGACAAATGATCAGAGCGAGATCTTGACCATCAAAGAAAGTGAATCGTTCAATCCGGCACCAAAATAGACTCGAGGAGACATGAAGCCACTCGTGTGGGTAAAACCTGTGGATCTCTGATGGAATTCAGCTTTGTTTTGTGTTTCCAGCTTTTAATTACAATTGAAGCAAAAAAATAGCCAGGAACATTTTTTACAGGTTTGTCTGATGGAGCTGATTTTCATGGTTCAGGATGAAACACCTCCCTCGCCCTGAGATATGGGTTGATGTGTTGGATTTTTGTGCCGCTCAAGAAATTCACCTTGAGGGAATACGCACATTCCTTCACTAAGTCGCCTATAGAATGGACCGTACCAAATTGGAAAATCTGAGTAGGGTGGGAGGTGTCACCATTTAATATTTCTACCTGATTATTATATCACAGGTGTTTAAATGAATTGTTCACTCATAACCTTTATAACTTACATTCCAGGAAAGAATCATGGTGGAGCAGGATGGAGGTGTTGATGTTGAAGGAACAGGACTGGACCACAGAGGTTTTAAATGGTGGAGGAAAAGCGTAGGACCATTACAGAGCAGGTGGAGGTGTTCAGGGTCCGGCAAAGAGACATCAAAATGTATTTTACACTGCATTCATAACAACTCGTTTCTAACTATATATAATAACATGTTATTTATCAGACAGTCATTCCTGCAAAATCATCTTCCTACTAAACAGCTACTTCACTCAGGGTGCAAAATTCAGCAATCAGATATTTATTTATTAATCACTAGACGCCTAATTGGCAGCCTGCAGCTTTCTTACCTTCACCACCTTCTTCCTTATGGATACAATTTCCTTTCAGATCTCAACAAGTCTGAGCAAAATACCGAGTAGCACCAATCAGACGCCGCGTTTTTATGATGTCATCATGTAGAAGTTCTTACAAAATATTTTACAGAATTTAAAAAATACAAAACATTAAAGGATTTTTGTACAAAATATGAAGCCGTTTTTAACACACGAAAAAATCCTATTTTATATTTGAAATACGTTTATCATAAATACATAAATACTGCGTATCCCTGGAGATGTTGATGTTGAGGGACCAGGACAGAACCATGATGAACCAGGTGGAGACGTAGAAGGAACAGGACAGGACCATGGTGAAGCAGGTGAAAGTGTAGATGTGGAAGAAACAGGACAGGACCATGTTGAAGCAGATGGAGGTGTTGATGTTGAGGGATAAGGACAGAACCACGATGAACCAGGTGGAGATGTAGATGTAGAAGGAACAGGACAGGACCATGGTCAAGCAGGTGGAGATGTAGATGTAGAAGGAACAGGACAGGACCATGGTGAAGCAGCTGAAGATGTAGATGTAGAAGGAACAGGACAGGACCATGGTGAAGCAGCTGAAGATGTAGATGTAAAAGGAACAGGACAGGACCATGATAAAGCAGGTAGAGATGTAGATGTAGAAGGACCAGGAAAGGACCATGATAAAGCAGGTGGAGATGTTGATGTTGAAGGACCAGGAAAGGACCATTACTGAACAGGTGGAGGTGTGTATGTAGTAGGACCAGGACAGAACCATTGCAGAGCAGATGGAAGTGTTAATTTTGAAGGAACAGGAATGGATTATGATGGAGCAGGTCAATGTATGAATAATGGGGGAGAAGGACAGGACCATGGCAGAGCAGGTGCAGATGTTGATGTAGAAAGAACAGCACAGGACAATGACAGAGCAGTTAGATATGTTGTGAAGGAACAGGACAGGACAATGGAAGAACAGGTGGTGATGTCAATGATGGAGAAGGACTAAACCATGACATAACATGTGAAGTTGTTGATGTTGAAAAAACAGGACAGGACCATTACAGAGTAGGTGGAGGTGCCACTGATGGGGAAAAACTGAACCATGGCATTGTTTGTTAAGGAACAACACAGGACCATGGAGCAAGTGGAGGTCTTCCAAATACTATTCATCAATGTCTTATCAGGGTCTTTAAACCGTATAGTATCTTTATGTATATTTAAAAAAAATGCAGGTTAACAAACAAATCAAGCATCACTGGTGAGGTAAAACCAGGCATGATGACTGTGTCCGGTCATGAACTTCTCACATGGTTACAGTCTGGTGTTCCTGGTGTCCTCCTGACTTCCACAAACCTGACAATTAGCATGAAATGCTAACACAACTGCAAACTCAAACTTGATTTAATTACCGACATTTTCACTTTCATTTATAATAAATGTGTCAAACTTCATTTGACTTAAGTGACTGTATTTTTAGATAAATTACACACACACACACACACACACACACACACACACACACACACACACACAGTTATTCTGGGGTGTTTATGCAGTTAAAAATACAAGGAAACACACAGGCGTTTGTGAGAGGATTTGGCCGTCACACCAGTCATCTGGATTCGGTTGCCTGCAGAAGGTTTGCTGCAGATGCTTTGGGAATTTTTTTCCCACCACATTCAGCCACAAAGTGCCCATTATGGCACCTTTATTTAGCTCCAGGGCCGTCATGTGGAGCTGTTATTCTTCCTAAAGGACAATAAGGTGATTTTTTTCTTTCGCTAAATCCAGTCTATAGTGATTTGGAAAACGTATCACGCTTGAAAGGGTGTTAATGGAGTGGTGATATGAGATAAAGCAGGAGCAGGAGTTTTTCAACAAGGAAACATATGCGGCTAGTCAAGCTAGCTACATTTAGATGGAGATCAAGGAGCAGGACAAGACCATTAGAGAGCAGGTGGAAGTGTATGTGGTGGAGGACAGGATCATGAGAGCGCAGGTGGACATGCAGATGGTGGAGGAGCAAGACAGGACCTTGAGAGAAAATATGGTGGTGTAGATATTGAAGGGGGATGGAACCATGGCAGAGAAGCTGGAGGTGTAGATGGTGAAGTAGCAGGACAGGATCAGGAGAGAGCAGGTGGAAGTGTAGATGGTGGAAGGACAAGACAAGACCAGTAGAGAGCAAGTAAATATGTATATGGTGGAGGAGCAGGACAGGAACATGGCTGAGCAAATGGAACTGTAGGTGGTGGAGAACAGGCTCACAAAAGAGCAGGTGGACTTATAGATGGGGAAGGAGCAGGACAGGGCTGTGGGAGAACAGGTTGAGGTGTATTTAATAGAGTAGGAGGACAGGACCATGGAAGACCAGGTGGACGTGTAGGTAGTAGAAGGACAGGACAAGACCATGGCAAAGCAAGTGGAAGTGTAGATGGTGGAGGACAGAAATACAAGTGAACGGGAGGACATGTAAGTGGTGAAAGAACAGGACAGGACCATGGAAGAGCAGGTTGATGGGTATATTGTGAAAGGATAGGAGAGGAGAGGACCATAATATAGCAGGAGATGTAGATGGTGAAAGGACAGGACAATGGCAGAGCAGGTGGATGGTTAGATGGTAAAGCATCAAATTGAATTATGAAACAGGTGGAGCTGTAGATGGTGAGGAAACCAGGCTAAACAATAGTAGATCATTTAGATGTTTAGATAGTGGAGGAACATCTATTAAAGATGTCAGGGGGGGAGGAAGAACAAGGCTGAAGGATAACAAAACAGGTGGAGGTGCAGATGCTGAAGCATGAGGATTAGCCCATGGAGCAGGTGAATTTACAAACAGTGAAGAAGCAGGAGAATCAGAATCAGAAGGATCTCTTTCACTTTAATCCATATAAAGCATATCTTCATGAAAGGTCTTTCCGAGCTCTGAGCTGCATGTTTTGCTGTTTGGCAGTAATGATCATTTATTCAAGTGAAAAAAAAATGTCAGAATGAGTTTTTCATGTTTTTCCTCAGAGCTTGACGTGATAAGAGTTTAGATCTGATCTTCTATTTTGACAGGCCAAGCCTGGAGCCACATTCATCAACCCGAATGCACATCTGCAGCACACATTGCTGTGGAATCTGATCGGATCTGATCTGATCTGATCTGATGTCAGTCTCGTACAAACATGTTTCTTGCCTATTAATTTGACAATAAAAGTGAGTTTGATTTGGGGCCTTGTTGAGATGTTTATCTGATGTAGAATCCTAAGTGTCAAACTTCATCATTTCATCGTTATCTAAAAAAGTCAATTGGACTCTCATCTCTGTGTAAATCTTCTCATGGTGGCATTGTGCTGTGGTTCAGTGTCTCAGACAGATTTGCTAATCGTTTCTTATTCACACTGATAAAAAATATCATAGTTTGGTGGCCTCATCATGGCACAGATCCTCTAAGTAGAGACAACGATCCTCAGCACACAGCCAAGATAACAAAGGAGTGGCTACAGGGATGTCCTTGAGTGGACCAGCCAGAGCCCAGACTAGAACCTGATTGAACATCTCTGGAGAGATCTGAAAATGGCTTTGCATCGACACCCCATATAACCTGATGGATCTTGAGAGGTTCCTGGAGAAGAACCTGCCCAAAAATAGATGTGACAAGCTTGTAGCAACAAACTCAAAAAGACCAAAAAGAGCATCAACAAAGTATTGAGCAAAGGCTGTGAATATACTTATGTATGTGATTTTATTCCTTTTTTGTATTTTGTATAAATTTGCAAAGATTTTAAACTTCTTTCATGTTGTCATTATAGAGTTTTGTTTGTACAAATTTGAGGAAAATAACATTACATGTTTACTTATGAAACTTTACATTAGAATTATTTTTCATAAGAATCTATGTATAAGAAATCTTTACAAGAAAACTTTAAGAAAAACTTTTCATGATAACCTTTTTTATGAAAATAACACTTTTTTTATAAGAGAAACTTGTTTGTAATTATTTTGTTAAGTATGAAGGCAATCTGGAATTTGCATTAATATACATAAGTAACTTGAAAAACTTTACTGTAGAAAATATTTACATGAGAAATTTTTGCATAGAAAGCATTTTTACATGTATTCTTTCAAATAAAAAATCTTTATTTTGGAATCATTTCATGTAAGAAACTTTTTTTAAGCATTTTGTTAATGTTTTAAAGTAATGCTTACTTTAGTAAAGAACCTTTACTTGAAAAAAATCTTTATATAAGAATTTTTTGCTTTAAAAACTATATAAATTAAATAAGACATTTTACTTGAGAAAAACTTTACATAATGAATCTTTCCATAGAAAGAATTTACTTGAGAAAATTTTTAATTGAAAAAGTTTTTATTTAAAAAGATTTCATGAAAATAGTTTTATGATAAAATTTCAAGTAAATCTTTTGAAATATTTTACCTAGAATTTGTTTTGTGACTTTAAAATAACTATTTTAATTTAAGAAAGTAATGTTTACTTAAAAACGTAAAAAAAAAAAAAAAATGAAAGTACACAAAGGACCGTACTTAAGAAAATATTTACTTTAGAAAGGTTTACTTAGAAAAAACATTCTAGAGAAAAATTTTATTGAAAATGTCTTCACTCTAGAAAATGTCATATCTTTAAGAGGAATTTTACATGATACATATTTGAGAAAACCTTTATTTAGAGTCTTTTTCAAATGTGAAAAGTTTACTGGGTTTTTGGTTTTTTTTATATTTATGTACAAAACATTACTTTTATAATCAAAATTTTATTGAAAAAATCTTCATGTAAGAAAACTTTACACAAGGAATCTTTGAATAAAAATATTTACATAAACTTTTTAGAGAAATTTTTTACATAAGATTATTTTGTATCAAAATCTAAACTTGAAAAAATATTAAATTAAAAATGTTTTAAGAAAAAAATTCCACTTGAGCCTTAAAATAATAAAAGGGTTAAACAGTCTTTGTACTTGTCACATGTACATTACAGCACAGTGAAATTCTTTCTTCAAATATCCCAGCAAAGTTAGCAAGCTGGGGTCAGAGTGGGAGGTCAGCCATGACACAGCACCCCTGGAGCACTGAGGGTTAAGGGCAATGCTTGGCAACCGTGGGACTTGTATCCCCAAACTTCTGATCAATAACCCAGAGCATTTCCCTCAGATCTACCACTTCTCATGTAAAAAAAATTCTAAACTTTTTTAATAAATTGTAAATAGTATTATTTATTTTAGAAACTTTACTTTAGAAAATGTAGAAAAATTGTTGCTTGAGAAATTGAGAAAATCTTTACATAGGAATTTTTTTTTTCCCTTAAGAAGTCTTTATTTCAGAAAAACAAATTTTATTGAAAATGTTTTTACGTGAAGAAATTTTACATGTAAAAAAATACAACTTTATGGAAGAAACATTTAATTTGGAATTTTTTAACATAAGGAATTATTACAAAAATATTAATGTATGACATGAAATCAAGAAGTGTTTTTGAAAAAAATGTAATTTCTCACTTTTTTTAAAACATTATGCTCAGGATTTATTGTAACGCTGGTGAGTGTGTGATGTTTCAGATATGCCATTAGTTTAATGCTAACTCGGTAGCTTTATGCTTCTATCGCTACGAGTATGAAAAGTAAACGCATTTAAAAGCAATCTAACATATAGATAACAGATATTTTACCATCTAACAGCTAATTCCGATCGAGATGTAAGTAGAATGAATTGCTAGCAAGCTAGCTAGCAGGAGAAATTTATTTATATTTATATACTCATTAAAATTATTAGTGAGTTCACAAAACTCAGAATGAAATCTCTGGTTTGACTAACACACATCTCTCACTCTTGTCTTTGGGAAGTGTCTTCGAATGAGGGACGTTTTCTCCTCTCGGTTCTCGGCCTCGAGTGTCCGGCGCTCCTCCTTCACCTGGGACGTCTCCGAGGCTGAAAGGCAGCATTGTGTCCCAGCTGGAAGGAATGTCCATGTCACAGGCGAAGAAAAGAGTTCATTTGCACAGGAATTTCGAGGCTCACTGACAACATTTTTAGGAGAACGACTCGGGGTCGGGTCGGGGGGGGGGGGGGGGGGGGGGGATGGAGGGGACGGAGGGGACGGGGGGGGACACTCAGTTCATGCGGTTTAGATAATAATGCTAATTGCAGTTTTATATAAGTGGCAGACTGAGTCCAAGCATTTGAAACATAAGCGTTTATGCTGAAGTGGTAGCTCAGTGGTACGGTGTTGATCTTCTGACTTTTGATGAGAAGGTCATGGGGTCAGATCCCAGCACCACCAAACTGCCACAAGTTGCTGAGCCTTTAAACAAGGACCCTAACCCTCAAATACTTTTTGTAGAAGGGTCTCTGTCAAATGGACATGGTGTAAATGTAAAAAAAAGCTCACATCTGGATCACAATCTGTAACTTTTGTCTTATACATTTTACACATCTGCAGCATATATTATACACCATATAGACAAAGGTTTCTGGACTCCTGACCATAAGATTGCTCTTTTTGGAACATCGCATTCCACATTTAGTCTCCATTTGCGCTTATTATAAGCTCCACTCTTCTGGGAAGATGTTCCTTTAGATTGTGTGGAGATTTGGTGGAGATTCCTTCAGCTATGAGTGTGTTAGTAAAGTCAGGTAGTGATGTAGGTGAGAAGGTGAGGAGGTCTGGGGTGCAGTCAGTGTTCACATTCATCTCAACAGGGTTTAGAGCTCTATAGAAGATCAGCTACACACATCCAGCTTTGTGTGCAGGTTTTGGGTTTCCTGCTATAGTTCCAGTGAAGGGAACATTTTATGCCACCACATTGAAAGACGTCCTACACACTTGTGTCTCTCTAACACCATGGTAAGAGGCAGAGAGTCCAGATTTAGCTTCTGTTCAACATTATGGTGTTTTTTCCACTCAAAAGCTCAGAAGTGACGAAGAAACGATTTGAAGAAAAACGCAACTCTTAGACATGTGTTTATTATTCAGAAAGATTTTATACCTGCACATTATTTGCTGTATCAAGTCTTTTTGTCCATATTTTTCTGACTAAACAGGAGTGACGTTTAAAAGTGTTTATTTTTTTGACAACACTGACATCTGGTGGCAAAAGAGACAATATCGCTAGCTAGATAATAACCCAGCGGAAAAAATATTTTTATTGGAAATACTGCCATCTCTTGGCCAAATAAGGAACATCATATCTTTATGGGCTGGACTGTTTTAGGACTGACATCTCTACGCTCCAATCAAATCTCTCACCAGAAACACCGTCGCGTCTTTAACCAATCACAAAAGTATCCTCTCATCTATGATTGACATGTTTTAAAAACCAATCATCAAGCTCAGGATTTACGGCAACCAATCAGCACCCAGAGATTTAGCGGATTTCCTGGATTAAAGCTTGCCTTTTAAAAGCAGGGTCGTATCTCAATATTGCGACTAGACCCCTAAAGATATACCCTAGGTAGGGAAGTTTCCGGTTCCGGTTGTAGGGTTTAGTGCTCTTGTGCGATTTGAGATACGGGAATCTGTATTGGAGCTGTTTTTTTAAGCAGGCGGGTTCGTGTGAACGTGTTTATTTATTATTAATATAACATTTAATGACAATTGTGTTAATTTTAAAAGATTAAATGTTAAAATGTATTTTGGCTGCGCGGGACTCCGAATACATTAGCGTGCTAGCTTGCTAAGCTAACTAATGTAACTAGCTCGAGCATGCTAGTAAGATTGATTTATTCTGTTGTTTGTTTATTTACAGTTTATAAAAAAAGACGCACTGAAACAGGAAAAGACTGTGTGTGTTCTACTCCAAAACCAGTCCGCTGACTGTTTCCAGGGGAAAGTAGGTAGTGTGTGTGTGTGTGCGTCTCTGTGTGTGTCTGTGTGTCTGTCTCTTGTCTGTCTGTCTGTCTGTGTGTGTGTGTGTGTGTGTGTGTGTGTGTGTGTGTCTCTCTCTCTCTCTCTCTCTCTGTCTGTGTGTCTGTGTCTGTCTGTCTGTCTGTCTGTGGGTGTGTGTGTGTGTGTGTGGGTGTGTGCGCGCGCGTGCGTGCGCGCCTCTGTGTGCGTCTCTGTGTGTGTCTGTGTGCCGGTCGGTCTGTGTGTGTGTGTGTGTGTGTGTGTGTGTCTCTGTCTGTCTGTCTGTCTGTGTGTGTGTGTGTCTGTCTGTCTGCCTGTCTGTCTCTCTGTGAGTGTGTGTGTGTCTGTGTGCTTGTGTGTGTGTGTGTGTGTCTGTGTGCCGGTCTGTCTGTGTGTCTGTGTGTGTCTGTGTGCCGGTCTGTCTGTCTGTGTGTGTGTGACTTGTGATTGGATGTTGAGGACCATATTGACTTGTGATTGGATGTTGAGGACCATGTTGACTTGTGATTGGATGTTGAGGACCATGTTGACTTGTGATTGGATGTTGGGGACCATGTTGACTTGTGATTGGATGTTGGGGACCATGTTGACTTGTGATTGGATGTTGGGGACCATGTTGACTTGTGATTGGATGTTGGGGACCATGTTGACTTGTGATTGGATGTTGGGGACCATGTTGACTTGTGATTGGATGTTGGGGACCATGTTGACTTGTGATTGGATGTTGGGGACCATGTTGACTTGTGATTGGATGTTGGGGACCATGTTGACTTGTGATTGGATGTTGGGGACCATGTTGACTTGTGATTGGATGTTGGGGACCATGTTGACTTGTGATTGGATGTTGGGGACCATGTTGATTTGTGATTGGATGTTGGGGACCATGTTGACTTGTGATTGGATGTTGAGGACCATGTTGACTTGTGATTGGATGTTGAGGACCATGTTGACTTGTGATTGGATGTTGGGGACCATGTTGACTTGTGATTGGATGTCGGGGACCATTCTGACCTGTGATTTGATGTCAAGAACGATAATTATCCAGGATTAGATGCTGGGAATGATGATGATCTCTGATTGGACATCAGAAATGATGATTGTTAGTTATAGGACCTCAGGAACAATACTGATCTGTGATTAGATGTTTGAGAACAATACTGATCTGTGATTAGATGTTTGAGAACAATACTGATCTGTGATTAGATTTTTGAGAACAATACTGATCTGTGATTAGATGTTTGAGAACAATACTGATCTGTGATTAGATTTTTGAGAACAATACTGATCTGTGATTAGATTTTTGAGAACAATACTGATCTGTGATTAGATTTTTGAGAACAATACTGATCTGTGATTAGATGTTTGAGAACAATACTGATCTGTGATTAGATTTTTGAGAACAATACTGATCTGTGATTAGATGTTTGAGAACAATACTGATCTGTGATTAGATTTTTGAGAACAATACTGATCTGTGATTAGATTTTTGAGAACAATACTGATCTGTGATTAGATGTTTGAGAACAATACTGATCTGTGATTAGATGTTTGAGAACAATACTGATCTGTGATTAGATGTTTGAGAACAATACTGATCTGTGATTAGATTTTTGAGAACAATACTGATCTGTGATTAGATTTTTGAGAACAATACTGATCTGTGATTAGATTTTTGAGAACAATACTGATCTGTGATTAGATTTTTGAGAACAATACTGATCTGTGAGTGGATGTTTAAATCTATGGATATCTGTGATTGGACATTGGGAATTGTGTTGACTTGTGATTGGATGTTAAAAATGTATAATAATCTGCTATTGGCCGTTTTGTGTGTGTGTGTGTGTGTGTGTGTGTGTGTGTGTGTGTGTGTGTGTGTGTGTGTAGGTGTGAGTCATGGTGGATCAGGACGATCTCAGCGCTCACACTAAGCGCAGCAGGACCCTGATTGTGAGACACCTTCCTGCAGACCTGAGCCGAGATGAGAAAGAGGACCTGCTGGTGTATTTCGGCGCCTCGTCCGTGCGCGTCCTGTCCGATAAAGGCCCTTTAGTACGTCTCCGTCTAGTTCTTATCCGATCTAACTTTAGTACGTTTTGTTCAGATCCAATCTAACTTTAGTACACCTCCCTCTTGTTCTCATCCAATCTAACTTCAGTACATCTCCGTCTTATAATATTCCAATCTAACTTTAATACATTTCTGTCTCATTCTCATCCGATCTAACTTTAGTACGTCTGTCACGTTCTCATCCGATCTAAATTTAATACGTCTCCATCTTGTTCTCATCCGATCTAACTTTAGTACATCTGGCACATTTCCATCAAATCTAACCTTTTTACTCCTTCTTATTTTAGTCTGATCTAACCTTTCATGTGTTTGAGAGTTAAACCATGTCACCTTCTGTGTTTAGAAGCACACGGCTTTCGCTACGTTCTCCAGCGAGACTTCAGCCTCCAAGGTAAGAGCATCTCGCTGACGTTCCTGTCCCTGCTCCTCGTTCAGATCACAGACAGCACTGTCTCTGTCCTTCACCCTCACCCTGTCCCAGGCTCTGAGGAGACTCCACCAGCTGAGGATCCTGGGCCACTCGCTGGTTGTGGAGTTCGGCAAAGATCAAGATAACGTCGACGTGCTGAAGAGTCCAAAAGTTTCTGACAGGTACGCGGAGCAGAAGCGGCCGAGACCATGAGCTTATAAATCTTATAAATGTTTCAGGAAACTGAAATCTGAATTCTGTGTGAAATTTCTGCTTCAGGTTCAGTGATGATCTGAATGAAAAGCCGAAGAAGGAGAGTCAACAACAGTCCAGTGTTCCTCTGCTCGATACCGGCATCGCTCCCAGTCTCGGGTGTGTGTGTGTGTGTGTGTGTGGGGGGGGGGGGGGGGGGGGTTATATAATACTCGCTTCTGATTGGCTGATAGATTTTTGGGACAGAGTTTGACGTTTTCACATTTCTCCCTTTCTCC
This sequence comes from Silurus lanzhouensis, assembly GCA_039877035.1. Classification (NCBI taxonomy): domain Eukaryota; kingdom Metazoa; phylum Chordata; class Actinopteri; order Siluriformes; family Siluridae; genus Silurus; species Silurus lanzhouensis. Next base: position 551,890 of record JBCEWE010000425.1, read on the forward strand.
TGGTGACATCTTCTGCCCTGATCGTACCTCTCACCTCCACAGGTTAAAATTCCAAGCAAATCCGACACTGAAATATTTATACCCTCCCCCTTCGAGTGCCATCCTGACGAACATCACACACGCACTCCTGAGCGTGCCCAAGTTCTACGTTCAGGTAGGACACACACCAAAAATCCTCCCTTCAGCATGAAGAACAGCTTCACACACTCTCAGCATCCGAACACTTCATTTCTTCAAACGTTCAGCTGAAATACTTGCCGTGCTTCAAAGATGTTCTTCACGTATGCAGTCCAGTCTGGCGTGGTTGCCATGTTGATTATTTTCACTCATAATAAGTTTTCAACATTCCCTGCTCCAAAACAACCCCAAACCATTAAGCTTCCACCTCCACTCTAGGGGTGAGGAAGTCTGATCACATCTTCTCTTCTGTTTTTACATGTTCTTCTAAGAACGTGTTTCTTTTAAGACAGATCGGAGCAGGTTTCCTATAGAGGTGCCTATATCTGTCGTTTGGTCTGTTGCTATGGTGATCTTTCTCTAGAGATGTTTGTGATCATTTTCACTTTTCTTTATTTTTCCATCCATGTTGGAATGGATCTCTATCACCACACACTCATGTGTATATAATACTATTTGTAACAAAGTTATACTGCTAATAGTATGCACAGAGTAAATGGTGATTTTGGCCAGTAATAGTTCAGTGCAGTTCCTTATCCGTCCTCATAGTGGTGCTGTTGCTCCTCTGAGCTCTGAGGCAGTCTGGGGAAAGCAGTCACTCCCCACAATCTTGGCTGCATATGGAGCTTGAGTCCCAATTATCGTCTGTGAGATGCATAACAGCAGGTGTAGGGAGGCAGATTACAGCGCGCTCACTCACACACACACACACACACACACGGAGTATCTGCTGCTCTTTTGCTAAGGCTGACACTTTGAACTTGTTTTCCTGCAGGTTCTTCACCTGATGAATAAGATGAACCTGCCGTGTCCGTTCGGACCCGTGACTACCCCTTCTTTGGCAGTAAAATCGCACATCCATATAAACACACACGTGCACACACACACTACAAACAGCTGAAAGAAATTTTTACGCTTCTGCCCGTGACTCCAAATTGGTCTGAATAATCCAAATTGGAAATAATCTCAATCTGGTTAATCAGTCATGATCATTTAAAGTAATCTCACTCAGACAGAATAATCCCAACCAGATGAAATAATCCCACTCATCTCCAAATATTTTTAATTTAGCTCAAATAATGAGCAAGAATAATCCCCATAAACGGCTCCATTGCGATAAAATAATCCCAGATAATCATCTGAAATAATCCTACTCATTTTGAAGTAATCCCAGTCAGATCAAACAATTTCAGTGGTGTTCAGACAGGACAGGTCAGAACAAATAAGATCCATTAATGCAATTAATCCCAGTCAATCCTAGTCCCATGATGGAATTGTAGCAATCAACCCTAGATAATCCAGATTATCTAAAACAATCCCAGTAACATAAAACAATCCAATTTAAATAATATATAGTATTTATATATTATTATTATATATATTTTTGAATAATCCCATTAACCCAGATTACAACACAAATCCAATCATCTGAAATAATCCTAGTCCAATCCTAATTATCTAATATAATCTTAATCATTTGAATTAATCCCAGTCATTTTAAAGCCCTGGTGGTGTTCAGAAATAATCCCCATAGATCTGTTTATCCAATTCAGATAGAATCAATTATAATAATCATTCCAGATGATCCAGATTATTTTAATGAATCCCAGTAACATGAAATAATCCAAATCAGCTACAATTTGTGGATGTAGATCAAACAATAAGAAAAGAAATCCCCACTATTTCTTTTTAATCACAATCTGATTAAAAACGACTTTAAATTAGAATAGTTGTTTAAGATCATCCCAGATAATCCAGATTATCTAAAATAATCCTAATCAGTACAAAGATCTTCAGGTATGGCAAACATTCCCAACAGTGCCAAAATAATACCAGTCAGATTTTATCATTTAAATCGTGTAAAGTATTGGCTACTCGCCAGTATTGATGAAAATGATCTGGTTTTAAAGGTTCATACTTGGATAATAAAATTCACTTTTTGCTGGTTTTTCAGTACACACTGGCTCACAGCCTGCTGCCCCCGATGGTGCCCCTGCCCCCTGAATTACCCCCCGAGAACCCCCCGCTGCCGAAGGGTACCAGCGATGAAGAGTCAGAGTACGAGAGCGATGATGACGAAGATAAAGAGAGGTTCGGACAAACGGGGTCACCCTGGGTCACGCGTTAATAAATTGAGCGTTGTAAAATGGGCGGGGCTAACTGAAGTGTACTTTTTTACATTGCAAATCAGGCCACTTGCTCCACCCACATGGTTATTTATCACAGCTAGGCTAGCGAGTGAAAGCTAACCTTGAAGGAAATGTAGCTAACCTGTAAAACAAGTCAGTGGTGATGTGTGGGTGAAGCTTGAAGTGAGTTGATAACACATAGAGGACTGTCAATCAAGCATGCTCATTAGAATATTTAGCCTCGCCCACATAATGAATTTTAGTGATGTATAATTACGATTTATAATTTTCCTTAGTTGTGTGAGTTGAGTGTTTGGTGCGTGCTGTCTCTTCAGGATGATCAGACTGATGGGGCTCGTTAACCAACCGTGCAAACGACCTCTGAAAACAAAGATGGCCGCCAAAAGGAAAAAACCCAAACTGAAGGACCTGCTGTATACCCCCAAACCTGAAACACACAGGTACCACACACACACCCCCAAACCTGAAACACACAGGTACCACACACACACTCCCAAACCTGAAACACACAGGTACCACACACACACACCCCCAAACCTGAAACACACAGGTACCACACACACACCCCCAAACCTGAAACACACAGGTACCACACACACACTCCCAAACCTGAAACACACAGGTACCACACACACACCCCCAAACCTGAAACACACAGGTACCACACACACACTCCCAAACCTGAAACACACAGGTACCACACACACACCCCCAAACCTGAAACACACAGGTACCACACACACACTCCCAAACCTGAAACACACAGGTACCACACACACACTCCCAAACCTGAAACACACAGGTACCACACACACACCCCCAAACCTGAAACACACAGGTACCACACACACACCCCCAAACCTGAAACACACAGGTACCACACACACACACTCCCAAACCTGAAACACACAGGTACCACACACACACTCCCAAACCTGAAACACACAGGTACCACACACACACACACACACCCAAACCTGAAACACACAGGTACCACACACACACACACACACACCCAAACCTGAAACACACAGGTACCACACACACACACACACCCAAACCTGAAACACACAGGTACCACACACACACCCACCCAAACCTGAAACACACAGGTACCACACACACACCCACCCAAACCTGAAACACACAGGTACCACACACACACACACTCCCAAACCTGAAACACACAGGTACCACACACACACTCCCAAACCTGAAACACACAGGTACCACACACACACACACACACCCAAACCTGAAACACACAGGTACCACACACACACTCCCAAACCTGAAACACACAGGTACCACACACACACACACCCCCAAACCGAAACACACAGGTACCACACACACACACACACACACACACACCCAAACCTGAAACACACAGGTACCACACACACACACACACCCCCAAACCTGAAACACACAGGTACCACACACACACACACCCCCAAACCTGAAACACACAGGTACCACACACACACACACACCCAAACCTGAAACACACAGGTACCACACACACACACACACCCAAACCTGAAACACACAGGTACCACACACACACACACACCCAAACCTGAAACACACAGGTACCACACACACACACACTCCCAAACCTGAAACACACAGGTACCACACACACACACACACACACACACCCAAACCTGAAACACACAGGTACCACACACACACACACTCCCAAACCTGAAACACACAGGTACCACACACACACTCCCAAACCTGAAACACACAGGTACCACACACACTCCCAAACCTGAAACACACAGGTACCACACACACACTCCCAAAACTGAAACACACAGGTACCACACACACACACACACACACACCCAAACCTGAAACACACAGGTACCACACACACACACACACACACCCAAACCTGAAACACACAGGTACCACACACACACACACACCCAAACCTGAAACACACAGGTACCACACACACACACACCCAAACCTGAAACACACAGGTACCCCACACACACTCCCAAACCTGAAACACACAGGTACCACACACACACACACCCAAACCTGAAACACACAGGTACCACACACACACACACTCCCAAACCTGAAACACACAGGTACCACACACACACACACCCAGACCTGAAACACACATGTACCACACACACACTCCCAAACCTGAAACACACAGGTACCACACACACACTCCCAAACCTGAAACACACAGGTACCACACCACCCCCCCCCCAACCTGAAACACACAGGTACCACACACACACTCCCAAACCTGAAACACACAGGTACCACACACACACTCCCAAAACTGAAACACACAGGTACCACACACACACACACACCCAAACCTGAAACACACAGGTAACACACACACACACACCCAAACCTGAAACACACAGGTACCACACACACAGTCACACCCAAACCTGAAACACACAGGTACCACACACACACACACCCAAACCTGAAACACACAGGTACCCCACACACACTCCCAAACCTGAAACACACAGGTACCACACACACACACCCAAACCTGAAACACACAGGTACCACACACACACACACCCAAACCTAAAACACACAGGTACCACACACACACACTCCCAAACCTGAAACACACAGGTACCACACACACACACCCAGACCTGAAACACACATGTACCACACACACACTCCCAAACCTGAAACACACAGGTACCACACACACACTCCCAAACCTGAAACACACAGGTACCACACCCCCCCCCCCCCCAAACCTGAAACACACAGGTACCACACACACACTCCCAAACCTGAAACACACAGTTACCACACACACACACACACACACCCAAACCTGAAACACACAGGTACCACACACACACACTCCCAAACCTGAAACACACAGGTACCACACACACACCCAAACCTGAAACACACAGGTACCACACACACTCCCAAACCTGAAACACACAGGTACCACACACACACACACACAGGGACCACACACAAACCCAAACCTGAAACACACCGGTACCACACACACCCAAACCTGAAACACACCGGTACCACACACACACCCAAACCTGAAACACACCGGTACCACACACACACACCCAAACCTGAAACACACAGGAACCCCACACACACTCCCAAACCTGAAACACACAGGTACCACACACACACTTCCAAACCTGAAACACACAGTTACCACACACACACCCAAACCTGAAACACACAGGTACCACACACACACACACACACAGGGACCACACACAAACCCAAACCTGAAACACACAGGGACCACACACAAACCCAAACCTGAAACACACAGGGACCACACACACACCCAGACCTGAAACACACCGGTACCACACACACCCAAACCTGAAACACACAGGTACCACACACACACACACACACCCCCAAACCTGAAACACACAGGTACCACACACACACACCCAGACCTGAAACACACCGGTACCACACACACACTCCCAAACCTGAAACACACAGGTACCACACACACACACACACACACAGGTACCACACACACCCAAACCTGAAACACACAGGTACCACACACACCCAAACCAGAAACACACAGGTACCACACACACACACACACACAGTTACCACACACACACCCAAACCTGAAACACACAGGTACCACACACACACAGGGACCACACACAAACCCAAACCTGAAACACACAGGGACCACACACACACCCAAACCTGAAACACACAGGTACCACACACACCCAAACCTGAAACACACAGGTACCACACACACACACAGGGACCACACACAAACCCAAACCCAAACCTGAAACACACAGGGACCACACACACACCCAGACCTGAAACACACCGGTACCACACACACCCAAACCTGAAACACACAGGTACCACACTCACCCAAACCAGAAACACACAGGTACCACACACACACACACCCCCAAACCTGAAACACACAGGTACCCCACACACACTCCCAAACCTGAAACACACAGGTACCACACACACACACACACACACACACACACCCAAACCTGAAACACACAGGTACCACACACACACACACCCAGACCTGAAACACACCGGTACCACACACACACTCCCAAACCTGAAACACACAGGTACCACACACACACACACCCCCCCCAAACCTGAAACACACAGGTACCACACACACACTCCCAAACCTGAAACACAGTTACCACACACACACACACACACAAACCTGAAACACACAGGTACCACACACAAACCTGAAACACACAGGTACCACACACACACTCCCAAACCTGAAACACACAGGTACCACACACACACTCCCAAACCTGAAACACACAGGTACCACACACACACTCCCAAACCTGAAACACACAGGTACCACACACACACACTCCCAAACCTGAAACGCACAGGTACCACACACACACTCCCAAACCTGAAACACACATGTACCACACACACACACACCCCCAAACCTGAAACACACAGGTACCACACACACACACACACACCCAAACCTGAAACACACAGGTACCACACACACACACACCCAAACCTGAAACACACAGGTACTACACACACACTCCCAAACCTGAAACACACAGGTACCACACACACACCCAAACCTGAAACACACAGGTACCACACACACACACACACCCCTAAACCTGAAACACACAGGTACCACACACACACTCCCAAACCTGAAACACACAGGTACCACACACACACTCCCAAACCTGAAACACACAGGTACCTCACACACACACCCAAACCTGAAACACACAGGTACCACACACACACACACACACACAGGGACCACACACACACACACCCAAACCTGAAACAAACAGGTACCACACACACACCCAAACCTGAAACACACTGGTACCACACACACCCAAACCTGAAACACACAGGTACCACACACACCCAAACCTGAAACACACAGGTACCACACACACCCAAACCTGAAACACACAGGTACCACACACACACCCAAACCTGAAACACACAGGTACCCCACACACACCCAAACCTGAAACACACAGGTACCCCACACACACCCAAACCTGAAACACACAGGTACCACACACACACCCAAACCTGAAACACACAGGTACCGCACACACACCCAAACCTGAAACACACAGGTACCACACACACACCCAAACCTGAAACACACCGGTACCACACACACCCAAACCTGAAACACACAGGTACCACACACACCCAAACCTGAAACACACAGGTACCACACACACACCCAAACCTGAAACACACAGGTACCACACACACACCCAAACCTGAAACACACAGGTACCCCACACACACCCAAACCTGAAACACACAGGTACCACACACACCCAAACCTGAAACACACAGGTACCTGAAACACACAGGTACCACACACACCCAAACCTGAAACACACAGGTACCACACACACACCCAAACCTGAAACACACGGGTACCCCACACACACCCAAACCTGAAACACACAGGTACCCCACACACACCCAAACCTGAAACACACAGGTACCACACACACACACCCAAACCTGAAACACACAGGTACCACACACCCCCCAAACCTGCAACACACAGCTACCACACACACACCCAAACCTGAAGCCCACACATACCACGCACACCCAAACCTGCAATGCACAGGTACCACGCACACCCAAAACTGCAATGCACAGGTACCACACACACACACCCAAACCTGAAGCACACAGGTACCACACACACACTCCCAAACCTGAAACACACAGGTACCACACACACACACACACACACACACACACACACACACACACACACACACACACACACACACACACAGAGAGAGCTGTGAACTGCTCATCCAAGTTCTTTGCAATGCACCATCTAGGACAGAACTCTCATCTGGTGCCCTCTCCAGGGTAAAAGCATCACCTGAGAGAGCTGTTAATGACTCGAGCTGCACCAGTATAAAAATAAATGTGTATTGTATTCTGCAGTAGCGCTCAAGGTCTCGCTCTGAGAACCTCTGACGTGTTCGAGCAGCCGCTCCACCTCGGACCCAAGAAGATCGAGTTCCACATCCCGGCTGAGACGTGCATGAGGACGCAGGAGGAGGAGGGGGAGGAGGAGGGGGATGAGGACAAGACACAGCAGGAAGCAGCAGGTGGTGCATTTTTTTTCTTTCTGCTTTTTATGTTGGAAGCTCCGCCCCTTTTATGTTCTAGATTATTTTTAGAATTTCTATTCTATTTTTAAATTACTTTTGTCATATTGACTTTCAGAATTTAATTTATTTTATGTTATCTACATTTATTTGTAATTATTGTAAAAGATTCTATACATGAAATCAACTAAAAATAATTTAGTTTTTGTGTTTTTCTGACAATTTTACCTAAATTTGTAGTTAAATTTTTTTGAGTGCTGTATTTAAAAAAAAAAATCTTTTAAAAAAATTTACATATTTATTTTTTAAATATTTTTATACAAATTATTCTGTTATTCTTCGTAATCTTAACATTTTTGTTTAAACTTTGGCTTACAATAATCTTTTTTGACAATTCTGTTTACAAATATGTTTTATTTGTGTTCTTATTTTTTCTAGTTTTATAATTATTTTTTTTCCATATATGTATTTAATCCCATTAAAAGTATATTTTTTTATTCCTGGAGAAAAAATGTTCATATTTTAGTTCTAGATTTAGTTTTATTTT
>JBCEWE010000425.1:565945-590945 GCA_039877035.1 Silurus lanzhouensis
ACTCTCGCTTCTCCATGCGATGAAAATGTCAGTCGATCAGCGGCACGCGTTTTTTTTCCCCCTGAAGCACGACACGGCTTGTGTGTTTTTAAGGGACGAGTGTGGCGACAGTGGGTGAGGGGGGGTTTGAATGCCAGTCGCGTCTTCACGCGCGGTGAATGTTAATCAGTGAGGGACGAGTTCACACTCTGGGTTTTAGACTTAACTTCAAACTCTCCAGCAATTCGCTCGGTCGGCGAAACCCAAACAGGATGCGGCGGATTCCAAGACGGGAGCCAAAAAACAGGCGGGTAAGTTTTAAAATGATGGTAATAGTAACGGTGAAAATGGTAGCTACTAGAGTCTGACAAGGGGGCGGGGCTATGTGAATGGTGCACAATGGGCCAATTGAAGTCAAGTGGGAAGTGAGACGTTAACCATGTAGACATATGTAGAGAACTGAGAGGTGGGGGAAACTACAGAGACTTAGGGAGGAGTCAGGAAGACACCTATAGAAAAGGGGTGGAGCCAAAAGAAGGTTCCATAAAATAAAGGGGTGTGGTCATGTGGCCACCTCCTGATTGGGTAAGCTGCAGAAATTTAAAGCGAAACACCTAAGTGGTGGGTGGGGCCAAGTAGCTGCACAGAGATTAATGAGTGGAGCTAAGTGGAGAGCTAGAACAAAGGGACATGGGTAAGTGGACAGCTATAGTGCTGACTGACAGGGTGGGGCTACATGGCCATCAGAAGGCATCAGATAGTTTAAGGGGTGTGGTTAAGTGGCCAAGGTAAGTGAGTGGGGCCAAGTGGATACCTATAGAAAGTGGTGAGTGGGTGTGGCCATGTGAACACATTTAAAAAGAGAGGTAAGTGGGTGTGGACAATGAGATACTTGGAGAAAGAGAGGTGAGTGGGTGTGGCCAGGTGAACATTGCACAGTGTGGGTGTGGCCATGGCCATGTGAACACCTAGAAAGAGAACTGAGTGGGTGTGGCCAAATGAGCAAATAGAGAGGTGAGTGGGTGTGGCTGAGTGAACAAATAGAGAAGTGGGTGTGGCCATGTGAACAAATCGCGAATTGAGTGTAAACAAACAGAGAAAGGCATGGTTAAGTGGGCAGCTACATAGCTTAGTGGGCATTGCCAAGAGAATGTTTGCCGAGTGGTGAGGGATGTGGCAGTGTAATGTGGGCAGGACCAAATTGAGAGAACATAAAGGGGGTGGGGCCAAAGAGCTGGAAGTTTCCTCTGTTTTTTCCTTCAATTTGTTTTATCCCATAACCAATAATTGCATTTTTTTTATCACATGTAGAAGTTTTGAGAGTTAAATGTGTGTTTGTCCTTGTTGAAAATGTTGAAGTGGTATTCATATGTAGTTACAGTCTGTGTGTGTGTGTGTGTGTGTGTGTGTGTGTGTGTGTGTGTGTCATTAATCTTACATATCCTTTCACAGACTGACTGTATGCATCATCAGTACTATTACATGATATTATCATATAGACATATTGATTTCTTGTTGTCTTGAGCTCCATGCTGTCTCACTTGTGTCTCACAGCTCCCAGGTGAAGAATCTTCTCCTCAGGGACTCAGTGAGAAGTTCATCACTCTGTCCGAGTCCTTACTACAATCATTATTACAGTGAGAAGAAATAAAGTGTTTCATATCAGTGATGTGGATTTTCTTGTGTATTTGCTTTTCACACACACACACACACACACACACACACACACACACACACACACACACACACACACACACACACACACACACAGATTGGGGGGAGCTGTGATGAGATCAGGGTCTATCTGTCTGTTCTTTCTCTGTCTTGTTTTTTTAGGCTCTGTATTAACTGCCTTTCTGTCTGATCTACAATATTAACCAGTTGGTCTGTTTTTGTCTGTCCAATCTACCCATATGAATATTCAATCTACCTCTCTGTGTATAATTGCATCTTACAGTCTGTCTAATCTACCCATCTGTATGTCTAATCTGCCTCTTTGTACATTTTCATCACAGTCTAATCTACCCATCTGCATGTCCAATTTACATATCTGAATATTTGCATCTTACAGTCTGTCTAATTTAACCCTCTGTGTCCAATCTACTTCTCTTTGTATACTTGCATCTCACAGTCTGTCCAATCTACCCATTGGTATGTCCAATGTACCTGTCTGGGTATATTTACATCCCAAAATCTATCTAATCTACCCATCTCTGTCCAATCTACCTCTTTGTGTATATTTGCATCTCTCAGTTTGTCAAATCTATCAATCTTTTCACTTATCTGCCTGACTCATTTGTCTAATCTATTCCTCTATATAATTTCTGCTTGCCTGATCTTATCTAGGCAAGCAGAAGTCAGGTTTTTTTCCTTATTTTTGACACATCTAAGACTGATAAATGGATTTAAATTTTGCAAATTGAAAATCCGACCCTGACAACGATCTCCTTTGTTTTGTCTACATTGCGAGACAGGTGGTTGTTGTGACACCAGTTCACCTGTTGTTCCACCTCTTCTGTGAATGGTGTTTCATTGTCGCTGGGAGTCAGTGCTACTGGACGGTAATCATTGAGAGACGCCTTACTGTTGACTTCTTCCACAATGGGATGATGGTGGTCTTTTTGAAGCCTGGATCAGGGAAATGTTAAAGATGTCTGTGAGGACACCTGCCAGCTGGTCAGCACAGTCCATGACTGTGGACTTGCATGCTCAAATGTTGTTCACATCTTTAAATCGTGCGTCAGTCATTTACATGCCAAGGAGATGGGGGTCACTGTTGTTGGCATGTGATGTAAATTTGTAGTCAGTTAGGGCATGAATGCTTTTCCACATGCCTCTGGGGTCCTTAGTATCACAGAAGGAATTGATCATTTTCCATGCATACTGGTGTTTTGCTTTCCTGATGGCTTTGGAAAGCTGAACCCTTGTTAACCTGATAGGTCCTTTTACCCCCATCTTAAAGGCAGCATCTCTGTTATAGCAGGGCATGGACCCCTAGTCATCCATGGCTTCTGGAATTTTTTCCCCCACAGTTACATCCTCAATGTACTTCTCTATGTACCCAGTCACAGACTCAGTGTATACGTTGCTCTGCAACCATGTTTTCTGTAAAAATAAGCACACTGCAGTTGCTTGTTTCAGCTTGTTTTGTTAATTGGAGTCTGAGGTCATTAATTTTGTTGTCTATAGAGCGCACATTAGCCAGTAGTACTGACGGGAGCGCCAGTTGGCCAGGGTTATCTTTTAGCCTCCAGCTGATGCCAGCTTGCTTTCCTCGCTTCCGGGTTCTCTCTGTACCCAAATAGCTGAATCACGCAATGCCATGGTGGTCTTTCTTTGTCCGCATAGTAGTCCTAGCCCACGTAGTGTCTTTAATAGTGAGTTTGTTATATAAAAGTTATTCTTTGAGCCCAGAGCCATTAGGGTTTCACAGTGGTAGTGCTGGGTGATACTGTCTGAACAACAGTTACAGCTACAGTCTCTTTGACAAGTTTTAGAGGAAAAGATTGCACCGTTAGCTGAAGCCATAGAAGCCATTCCGCCCAGGTTGGCCGCCATCTTGCATTATCTTGCATAATTTTTTTGTCTTTGTCTGCTAGTCTAATCTGACTGTCTGGTTCATTATGCACATACAGGTGTATTCGTTTAATCTGTCTCATCTGTTTGTCTCCATGTCAACCCTTCTTTACATGTCTGCCTGTTTTTTGTCCCTCTGTCAGCGTGTCTAATCTACTCTTTCTGTCTAATTCATCTATCAGTCCAACAAATCTACCTTGCTGTCTCTCAAACTGTATGTTAGTCCATCATCTTTACCTTTCTGTCCAACTTGTTTGCTATCTGATCTAAAAAAAACACTGATGGATGGATAAATGATCAGACAGAGAAGAGTGGGATTGCATGTGATGCTGGGCTGTCCCTTTCTCTGATCATGGACTGATGGAGATGGGATTTTAATGGGGACTAAATTTAGAACGTGAGCCAACCGGCAGCGATTTCAGCAATTCTGCAACAGATGGCGGTGTCAGTACAGGAACGGTCCAAAAGCTGGCACACACACACACACACACACACACACACACACACACACACACACACACACATGAAGTACAATGCCAAAGAGGTGGACTTGATTTGACCCTGCTGCACCTCTGTGGAAGGCCATGGCTCATTGGTGCTTGGTCCTCTCGCTTCTTCGGCAGCAGTGAGATAAGAAAGGTCCTCCGGCTGGTGTCAGAAATTAAATCACACGTACTTCATAAACAGTAAAATCCTTTATAAAGTTAATACCCAACATTGCATCATCACGGCATAAAAGAAAATCGCTTCCATCCAGCCTCCGATAGAGCTTTAACTCGGAAACGTGTACGGCTTGTACGGCATTTCTCAGACACCCTTATCCAGAGAGACTAACATTCATCTCATTCATACAGGGAGTGCAGAATTATTAGGCAAATGAGTATTTTGACCACATCATCCTCGTTATGCATGTTGTCTTACTCCAAGCTGTATAGGCTGGAAAGCCTACTACCAATTAAGCATATTAGGTGATGTGCATCTCTGTAATGAGAAGGGGTGTGGTCTAATGACATCAACACCCTATATCAGGTGTGCATAATTATTAGGCAACTTCCTTTCCTTTGGCAAAATGGGTCAAAAGAAGGACTTGACAGGCTCAGAAAAGTCAAAAATAGTGAGATATATTGCAGAGGGATGCAGCAGTCTTAAAATAGCCAAGCTTCTGAAGCGTGATCATCGAACAATCAAGCGTTTCATTCAAAATAGTCAACAGGGTCGCAAGAAGCGTGTGGAAAAAACAAGGTGCAAAATAACTGCCCGTGAACTGAGAAAAGTCAAGCGTGCAGCTGCCAAGATGCCACTTGCCACCAGTTTGGCCATATTTCAGAGCTGCAACATCACTGGAGTGCCCAAAAGCACAAGGTGTGCAATACTTGGAGACATGGCCAAGGTAAGAAAGGCAGAAAGTCGACCACCACTGAACAAGACACACAAGCTGAAACGTCAAGACTGGGCCAAGAAATATCTCAAGACTGATTTTTCTAAGGTTTTATGGACTGATGAAATGAGAGTGAGTCTTGATGGGCCAGATGGATGGGCCCGTGGCTGGATTGGTAAAGGGCAGAGAGCTCCAGTCCGACTCAGACGCCAGCAAGGTGGAGGTGGAGTACTGGTTTGGGCTGGTATCATCAAAGATGAGCTTGTGGGGCCTTTTCGGGTTGAGGATGGAGTCAAGCTGAACTCCCAGTCCTACTGCCAGTTTCTGGAAGACACCTTCTTCAAGCAGTGGTACAGGAAGAAGTCTGCATCCTTCAAGAAAAACATGATTTTCATGCAGGACAATGCTCCATCACACACGTCCAAGTACTCCACAGCGTGGCTGGCAAGAAAGGGTATAAAAGAAGAAAATCGAATGATATGGCCTCCTTGTTCACCTGATCTGAACCCCATTGAGAACCTGTGGTCCATCATCAAATGTGCGATTTACAAGGAGGGAAAACAGTACACCTCTCTGAACAGTGTCTGGGAGGCTGTGGTTGCTGCTGCACGCAATGTTGATGGTGAACAGATCAAAACACTGACAGAATCCATGGATGGCAGGCTTTTGAGTGTCCTTGCAAAGAAAGGTGGCTATATTGGTCACTGATTTGTTTTTGTTTGGTTTTTGAATGTCAGAAATGTATATTTGTGAATGTTGAGATGTTATATTGGTTTCACTGGTAAAAATAAATAATTGAAATGGGTATAAATTTGTTTTTTGTTAAGTTGCCTAATAATTATGCACAGTAATAGTCACCTGCACACACAGATATCCCCCTAAAATAGCTAAAACTAAAAACTACTTCCAGAAATATTCAGCTTTGATATTAATGAGTTTTTTGTGTTCATTGAGAACATGGTTGTTGTTCAAATTAAATCCTCAAATGAAATTAATCCTCAAAAATACAACTTGCCTAATAATTCTGCACTCCCTGTACAACTGAGCAGCTATAGGTTTAAGGGCCTTGCTCAGGAGCCCAGGAATGGGAGTTTGGTGTGGCCTTCAAATCCAAAAATCCAATGTCTTAACTGCTAAGATGCCACCTCCCCACAAATTTTACCAAATGTTGTTTATCTTTTTTTTAAGGAAATATTTTCTCAATCCTTAAAATAATCTACTGTACACTTACAGATTTATATCAGATATATCTCCGGATTTCTTCCAGATTTCCACTTGAATCTCATGTCACTCATGGCTTAGCACCTTCTTTAGTTGATTATAAAATGTTTAAAATTTGTGACCTTTTTTAGTCTGCGGAATCCTTGAGATTCTGTTACAATAAACACAGTGTCTAATCTATCGGTCTTTCTGTGTAATCTAATATTCTGTCTGTCTAATTTACTGCTCTGAAGAGTCTAATCCATGTCTGATCATGTCATTAAAAAATTGACAAAATGTCCTTCTCTGAAAACTCTTCCTGTATGTCTGATTTCCCTGTCCACCCAATCTTTTTTAGGACAATCTAATCTATGTGTCTGTCCATTCAACTTTCATGTCAGTTTGTCCAATGTACTTTTGTTTCAATGTAATTGACTTGCCTGTGTCCTAATTTTCCTACCTGTCTGTCCATCCAATCTTAACAGTATGAACAGCTAGTATGTCTGTCTAATCTACCTGTCTATAGCGTATAGGTATTTTAACAATCCTGTCTAATGTAATTGTGTCTAATCTTTTTGTGTTGTGTTGAAATGTGCACCATATTACCAAATGTATTGGGATACCCAACTTTTCTAGCTATGTGTGTTTATTCCTTTTACTTGAACTAGGAGCCCCAAAACCAGCTCCATGAAGATCTGCAAATTGTCCTTTCGATACAGTACCCATGGAGCACAAAGGGTTAAGATCCTTGCTCAAGGGCCCCAAGGGTGGTAGTTTGGCGATGCTGGGGCTTGAACCCCAACCTTCTGATCAGTAACCCAGAGCCTTAACCACTGAGCTCCCACTTCCCCCTGTATGCGTTCAGAAAGAATTCATATTATTGGCTCTCCATCTGTGATCTTATTCCAAATCAAATCCAATCTAGAACAAATACTGTGACTCTGGTAGCCCTGAGAAGGTCCAAATGAATGTGTTTCCTGTAAAGACAAAAAACACTAAACTGGACATGATTAGCCTAAAATATCCGAAAAGCAGGACGCAGCTAAGCAGGCTGTTTGTTATCTTGTGCGAACAGTGAAAAGTTTCATTTCTTCAAATCATATATTAATTGTCATGTGGAAATTTTTAGCCCCTCATTGTGACAGACATAATTGCTTTCCTCTACAAGATTTCCGCCTCCCAGCGAGCAGATTGTGCTTTCCAAAGTGCCCAGTTCTGTCAGCTAGCGTCTGTGCTCCAAATCTGGGACTGAACAGGAGCTCGGGGATGTGATCAGAAGCTGCAACCATGTCGGGGTACAAAGCGCCATAAACGCTCGTGACACAGTCATTCAGGAAAACGAGCTGTCTGAAAAAAACAAACGATCTGTTCCTCACAACTGCTCACTTCACTTTCCTGATGTGTGTGTGTGTGTTGTGTGTCATCATGATTCATTGAGGACACACTGACTGTAGACTGAAGAACATCATTCAAACAATTTATATCAAATCAAAACAAGTTGTTGGAAATCATCATCCATCGCTGTCTAATCTATCTGTCTCTCATTCCGTCTAATTTACCTGATCTATTCTTCCAATCTACTTCTATGCTTACCTACTGTATCTAATCTGCATACATCTGTTTGTCCATTTCATCTATTTCTCTGTTCATCCAATTTGTCTAATCTTCTAAACTACATAGTTGTTCTATCTAATCTAATCTAATCTACCATTATATCTATCTTTGGAATCTATCTCTGTCTGCCTGTCTAATCTACCCGCCTGTATGTCTGTCTATGGAATTTACCTTTATGTCTAGCCATCTAATCCCCTTTTCTGACATATTCTAATGGTCTATTCATCTAATCTGTGTCTAATCTACATCTGTTTGTTGGTCTCCGTACTCCACTTTTTTATCATCAATTAGTTTTCATTCTTTTAATCTACTCATCTTTTTTTATCTTGTCTATTCTGTTTATCAAATTGTCTTCTCTGTCTACCAATCTACCAGTCTGTCTGTCATTGAACTCTACCTTTGTGTCTAATAATCTAATCTCCTTTCTTACCAATTCTTCTGGTTAGTCCTTTTAATCTACATCTAATCTTATCTGTCAGTCTATCTTTGTTCTTCACATCTCTATCTATCTAATTAACCTTTGCCTGTCCATTCTTTTAATCTAAATATTTTATCTGTCTAATCTACATGTCTGTCCATCTATTCTACCTCTCTGTCTGTCTTTCTCTCTGGAATTTACATTTCTATTCATCCTATCTATCCATTTCTTTGTTCTTTTATCTACTTGTCATCTATCTGTCTAAATATTTGTTGTAAATTTCCCATTCGGATGAAAAAATAAATCAATGTAATTGATTGTATAACCTACCCGTCTGTCTGTCTAATCTAATTGTCAGTATAGGGATAGTGCCAGTCTGTCTATCCTTCTATACAACCATCCAATCGGCTTTTCTATCTCTGTCTAATCTCCCTATCTGATTCTATAAACCACCTGTCTGTCTCTTCATCTAATTTGTCTGATAGATTAATGTCTATCGATAATTCCTGTCTCTCTATCCTTCTATACTACCATCCAATCAGATTTTCTGTCTCTGTCTAATCTACCTATATGTTTATTTTATCTGCCTGTCTGTGTATAAACTCTGTCTGTAGGTCTAATCTACCTGTCTGTCTGTTTATCCATCCCTCAATCTGCCTTTATATCGAACTAATCTACCAGCCTGACTGTTTGTGATCAGAGATCGGTCTGTCTGGTGAAGCGAGCGTCTCGTCGCATCATTATGATAATGAATCCGATCTCAGGAATTTTCCCCTGCAGGTGAATATCTATGCAGACGTCATCATCCATTACCCGTGAGCATCAGACGCAGGGGAGAGCCGGCTCTCGACCCACGGCTCATACTTCACTGCCAGCCGAGAGGAGTTCCCATCTGTGCCCCGTTCCTCCGCCGACTCCAACGATGACAAATGCATCAGCGGCAGCGGAAATATTGAGAATTACCCAGACATTTATCAGCCATAATTCCTGCTACAATGACAAATCTCCGCTCGGGAATGTCATTGGACAGATAAACAGTGTAAACAGGTTTGCTTCACTACATAAAGCCTGCATATGAATTTCCTCTGAAATGTTCTGGTCGCACCGCTTGACCCAACACTGAGGAGGTTCAGGGCAGATTCGAGGGTTACATGGATGTGGGCGTGGCTGGGGTTTATGTACATACCTGTAAGTGCAATAAGGCCCAAGTCTTTACATAACCTGAACACACAATGAACTTTTTATGGGGAATGTTCTGGATATTGTAACCCTTAGGATGTCATGAATAAAATAGACATCGAAGTCATGGTTCCCCACATACACTCTCAAAATACTCTTTAAACACAAATATTTTAATTCATTTCAGAATTATAGAAAAGCAAATACAACTATTGGAGCAAAGCCATTAAAAACATTAGCTATGACATGATCATCACTCAAATCATGTCAAGCACAGAAGTATCTAATCTACCTGTCAATTTATCTAATCTCCATATAATCTATATAATCAACCCTACTGTCTAGTCTTCCAATCTACTTCTTGGTCTACCTGTCTAATCTGCATGTCTCTCCATCTAATCCATTTTTTATCTGTTCTTCATATACCTGTTTAATTCAATCTATCCATCTAATCTACTTGTCTGTCTATCTGTTAATCTCCTCTAATATACCAGATGGACTGTCAGACAGGTAGATTAAATAAACCGATCGTAGATTAGGTAGACTTCTAATCTACCTGTCTGACAGTCCATCTAATCTAATATCTGTACATCTAATCCACCTGTCTGGCATTCCATTTAATCTACTATCTGTTAATTTAATCTACTAGTCTGTCTATCTACTATCTGATCTACTTGTCTAGCAGTCCATCTAATCTACCTCTCTGGCTGTCTTTCTATTCTACCATCTTTTTTTAATCTAATCTACTATCTGTTTATCTTATCTACCTGTCTACCAGTCCATCTAATCCACTTGTTTGACAGTCTATCTAATCTATCTGTTTATCTAATCTACCTGTCTGGCAATCTGTCTAATCTACTATCTTTTCATCTAATCTTGTAGTCTGTCTGTCTGCTATCTGATCTACCTGTTTAGCAGTCCATCTAATCTACATGTTTGGCAGTCTATATAATCTACTATCTGTTTATCTAATCTACCATTCTGGCAGTCTGTCTAATCTACTATCTGGTTTTCTAATCTACCATTCTGGAAGTCTATCTATTCTACAATCTTTTTTTTTTTTTTTTAATCTAATCTACTATATGTTTATTTAATCTACCTGTTTAGCAGTCCATCTAATCTACATGTTTGGCAGTCTATATAATCTACTATCTGTTTATCTAATCTACCATTCTGGCAGTCTGTCTAATCTACTATCTGGTTTTCTAATCTACCATTCTGGAAGTCTATCTATTCTACAATCTTTTTTTTTTTTAAATCTAATCTACTATCTGTTCATCTAGTCTACCTGTCTGGCAGTCTATCTATTTTACCATCTTTTCATCTAATCTACTATCTGTACTTCTAATCTACCTTTCTTGCAGTCCATCCAATCTACTACCTGTTCATCTAATCTACCAGTCTGTCTGTCTACTATATGATATACCTGTCTGGCATTCCATCTAATCTACTGTCAGTAAGTTATTCCTTACATGTTTTTTATAAATTGTGACCTGTGCAAAAGTTTGGCCACCCTTCCAACTGTAAAGTCTCACAATTCAATGAAGTGGTTGCACTTGTTTTCAGCTGATGCCAGTTCTAGAGTGTAACAAATTCTCTGACTCTTCAAACACTTAACCATGGGCTCCTCTGAGGACCCGACTGAGGCTCGGAAAAGAAAGCTAATTAATAGCTGCAAAATAAAAGAAGAATGTACAAAGGAAACAAAGCACTTCAATTATTTCTAATATATATTTATATTTCTTTCTATTAGGAAGAAAAAGTAAAACTAGTTTGTTGCAGAGGTTTTGTTATGAGAGAACAAACTCGTGCATACAGCTGGATTATCTGCATTAACACCTGGTTTATCTGCAGTAAATTGTACCAAGAGGAATGTAATGATGATGATGATGATGAGGAGGAGTTTGTAATCATGTTTTTGATGATGATTATGGTGGTGATGGTAATGTGGTGGGGATGATGGTATTTTATGATGTGTTGGTGATGATGATGGTGTTGGTGTTGGTGATGGTGTTTATCGTTATGGTGGTGATGTATTTACGATGGTGATGAAAGTGATGGTGGTGGTTATTATGATGGTGATGTGGTAGGGATGATGATGGTAATGTTGATGATAGTATTTATGATGCTGATGAAAGTGAAGATGGTGGTGGATATAATGATGATGATGATGATGTTGGTGTTTGTGATGGAGGTTATGATGGTAATAAAATTGATGGTGGTTGTGATAGTGGTTATAATAGTGTGATGATAATGATGGTGGTGGAGATGTGGTGGGGATGATGGTGGTGGTGGTCATATTGTGAAGCTGATGATAGTGGTTATGGTGATAATGATAGTGGTGATGATGGTATTTATGATAGTGGTGGTGATGATAGTGGTTATGGTGGTGAAATTTGTGATGGTGAGGAAGGTGATGGGGAAGTGTTGGTGATGATGATGATGGTTGTTATAATGGTGATGATGCTGGTAGTGATGATAGTGGTGATGATGTTGTGGTGATGGTAATAATGATGATGATGGTGATTTAGAACTGCACAGTGTTTAACAAGATACCCAAAATGCTCATTCCTTAATTATTAAATGCAAATCTGATCTACTACTTTTCAATAATTGGGCATTTGGGATATTTCTGATTTTGTCCACATTATGTTTTTAAATTCTTCAAAGTAGTCATGAAGCTTTGCGTCTCTCAGCAGCTTCACGAGGAGCCTGGGCTGCTTTTCTAACAGTCCTCACATGCTGGGAACTTGTTGGCTGCGATTTCTCTGTTCTAATCGGAAATGACTAATTAGCAAACATTTCAATGGAATATTTCTTTTGTGAAACTTTTTGTTTTGGCAGTAAATTCATGGGCATCAGCATCACTGGATCATTTGTATTTCAAATAGGCCTTTATTTCAAAATGGCTGTAGGATTATTTAAAAACAATTTAGGTCCAAATTTTTAACCCATTCTATCTACTGATCCCGTCACTTAGCATGAAACTAGCATGCTATATTTAACCTCTACATTGCATACATTAAATCAATTCTTGATCTGTGAGCTAGCTAGCCAAGGCCTATGAGCTTATTTAACAGAAAGCTAAGGCACATTTGTCAACTTTATAAAAGTGTCCAATATAAAATGTGTTTTTAAGTTTATTTCATATCATGTGACCTTTATTTAAGATGGGTAAGAAATGATGTGAGAGACTTCAAATCAAATCAAATTTTATTTGTCACATACACATACATACAGGGTACAACATGCAGTGAAATGCTTTTTATGACGGTCCGGCATGAGGGAATAGAATGGGGTGAAAAATAATACAAAGCAAAAGAAGGCAGATAAATAAAGTATAAAAACTATATAAAATATAAGAATATATAAAGATGTATATGAGAGAAAAAGATGTATGTACAAAAATATGCTTATGGGAGTAAGCTGTAAAACAGTAAACAATTTTAAGGTGGTTTTTTGATTGTCCATAAAGTGTCCATGTGCGGTATGGTGTGGTGTGAAATTTACATAAAGTGTCTGTGTGCGGTATGGTGTGGTGTGAAATGTCTATAAAGTGTCCGTGTGCGGTATGGTGTGGTGTGAAATGTCCATAAAGTGTCAGTGTGCAGTATGGTGAGGTGTAAAGTGTCCGTGTGCGGTATGGTGTGGTGTAAATGTCCATAAAGTGTCTGTGTGCAGTATGGTGTGGTGTGAAATGTCTATAAAGTGTCCGTGTGCGGTATGGTGTGGTGTGAAATGTCCATAAAGTGTCAGTGTGCGGTATGGTGTGGTGTGAAATGTCCATAAAGTGTCAGTGTGCAGTATGGTGAGGTGTAAAGTGTCCATGTGCGGTATGGTGTGGTATAAAATATAAAGTGCACTGTGCTGTGCGAGTCCAGAGTTTAAAGTGTCGTACTGTGAAAGGTGAGATATGTGCAGAGAAAAAGTGTGATGATGGAGAGAGTGGGCCAGTTTTTAGATCCTGGGTGTCTCCTGGTTTAAACTCTGAATGGTCAGTGAGAAGAAGCTCCTCCTCATTCTCTCTGTGTTCGCTTTCAGGGAGCGGAAGCGTTTCCCTGAACGCAACAAAGAAAAGAGTCCATTATAGGGATGGCTGAGGTCCTTCATAATCCTCCTGGCTCCGGTCCAGCACTGCGTGCTGTAGATGTCCTGCAGGTTAGGGAGCTCGTTGTGGATGGTACGTTCAGCTGAATGCACCACCCTCTGGGGGGCTCATCTGTCCTGCATGGTGCTGTTCCCGAACCAGGAAGTGATGCTACCCGTCAGAACGCTCTCAATGGTGCAGGTGTAGAAGGACTTTAGCACCTGAGAGGGTAGTTTAAAGTCCCTTAAGAGTCTCAGATGGTACAGACGCTGCCGGGTCTTCTTCACCAGGTTAGTCGGTGTGACAGGATCAAGACAGGTCCTGTGTGATGTGAACACCTAGGTACCGGAAACTGTCCACTCTCTCCACTGGGGTCCCACTGATATTTAGCGGTTGGTATGACCACGATCAACTCCTTAGTCTTGCTGACGTTCAGGAGAAGGTTGTTCTCCTGGCACCATCTCTCCAGGTTTCTAACCTCCTGTAGGTGGGCCGTCTCGTCTCATTGTTGGAGATCAGGCCAACCACAACAGTGTCGTCAGCAAACTTGATGATGGTTGTGGAGTTGGAAGTGGCCACACAGTCATATTCAGGTAATGCAACAGGATCTATGACATCAGGGCTACTGAGAACTCGACAGTTTCTCTTGTGAAAAACACATAGGCACACATAGGCACATTACTCACATTTACATGAGAGTAATGTAAATGTTATACTGGATAATAATGTAAAGTTTTACATGATAGTAATGTCGAAATTATACTCGCTAATAATGTGAAGTTTTACATGAAAGTAATGTAAAGTTTTACTGTACAGTGATGTAAAATTTACTCTGTATAATAATGAAAAATTATACAGGAAAGTAATATAAAGTTGTACAGGAGAATGATGTAAATGTATACAGGACAGTAATGTAAAGTTTTTCAGGATAGTAATGTAAAAGACATATTGGATAATAATGTAAAGTTTTACAGGATAGTAAAGTCAAAGTTATATTGAATAGTAATGTAAAGTTATACATGAGAGTAATGTAAAGTTTTACAGGACAGTGATATTAAAATAATTCTGTATAATAATGTAAAATTATACAGGAAAGTAATATAAAGTTGTACAGGAGAGTAATGTAAAGTTTTGTAGAAGTGTAATGTAGAAGTTATATTGAAAAAAATAATGTAAAGTTTTACAAGATAGCAATAAAAATGTTATATAGGGTAGTAATGTAAATCATCAAAAAACAAATTTAAAGGTTATACAGGATAGTATTGTGAAATTTCTGCTGCATTGTAATTCAGGATAGCAATGTTTAGATAAGATCAGTTCATCCACACGCCTATACACAGTCTTACTTTAAATCTTATTCTTCAGGATAAAAAAAGATCACCCCCTAAACTTACTATAGTTAGTGAAAGTCATCCAATGACCTGTTGAGGAAATCGTCCATGTCTAATCACTTCCCGAGTCAACATGTCACTTCCAAGGTGTGCTTATTCATTATGGAGCACCTGATGGCTTTCCCATGCATATTTCATGCGTACAAATCCTGCAACTTTCATGAAGTTGTCCAAATGAGTAACATTTAGAGTCGAAGTGAAGTCATTCATTTGAATAATTGATGTTTAATGCCTTTGATAAGAGTTGGCGGGAAGGTCGTGGTTGGTGCTGCAACCAAGGTAATGAGCTTTTCCTGCCTCCCAAACGTGTTTAAACTGGATAAACAGATAATCAGCCATGTTTCGATTGTCTCTTTATTATCATGTGTAACACAAGCTGTTTAATACCATTGTTTTTGTTAGAATTGCTTTTATTTTGTCACTTTCTAGGACATATAATTGGTCATATATGTTGCTTTTACACTGCACTACATTACACTACATTTACATTACACTATTATCACATTTACAACAGTAATATAATGTTGTCCAGGAGAGTTTTACTTGGTAAAGTATTGTGAGGACCAGGAAAGTCATCCAGGATAGTAATGTAAAGTGATCCAGGAGAGTAATGTAAAGTTATCCAGGATAGTAATGTAAAGTGATCCAGGATAGTAATGTAAAGTGATCCAGGAGAGTAATGTAAAGTTATCCAGGATAGTAATGTAAAGTGATCCAGTATAGTAATGTAAAGTAATCCAGGATAGTAATGTAAAAGTTATCCAGGATAGTAATGTAAAGTTATCCAGGATAGTAATGTAAAAGTTATCCAGGATAGTAATGTAAAGTGATCCAGGATAGTAATGTAAAAGTTATCCAGGATAGTAATGTAAAGTTATCCAGGATAGTAATGTAAAAGTTATCCAGGATAGTAATGTAAAAGTTATCCAGGATAGTAATGTAAAGTGATCCAGGATAGTAATGTAAAAGTTATCCAGGATAGTAATGTAAAAGTTATCCAGGATAGTAATGTAAAAGTTATCCAGGATAGTAATGTAAAAGTTATCCAGGATAGTAATGTAAAAGTTATCCAGGATAGTAATGTAAAAGTTATCCAGGATAGTAATGTAAAGTGATCCAGGATAGTAATGTAAAGTGATCCAGGATAGTAATGTAAAAGTTATCCAGGATAGTAATGTAAAAGTTATCCAGGATAGTAATGTAAAGTGATCCAGGATAGTAATGTAAAGTGATCCAGGATAGTAATGTAAAAGTTATCCAGGATAGTAATGTAAAAGTTATCCAGGATAGTAATGTAAAGTGATCCAGGATAGTAATGTAAAGTGATCCAGGATAGTAATGTAAAAGTTATCCAGGATAGTAATGTAAAAGTTATCCAGGATAGTAATGTAAAGTTATCCAGGATAGTAATGTAAAAGTTATCCAGGATAGTAATGTAAAAGTTATCCAGGATAGTAATGTAAAGTAATCCAGGAAAGTAATGTAAAGTAATCCAGGATAGTAATGTAAAAGTTATCCAGGATAGTAATGTAAAAGTTATCCAGGATAGTAATGTAAAAGTTATCCAGGATAGTAATGTAAAGTTATCCAGGATAGTAATGTAAAGTTATCCAGGATAGTAATGTAAAGTTATCCAGGATAGTAATGTAAAAGTTATCCAGGATAGTAATGTAAAGTTATCCAGGATAGTAATGTAAAAGTTATCCAGGATAGTAATGTAAAGTGATCCAGGATAGTAATGTAAAAGTTATCCAGGATAGTAATGTAAAAGTTATCCAGGATAGTAATGTAAAGTGATCCAGGATAGTAATGTAAAAGTTATCCAGGATAGTAATGTAAAGTTATCGAGGATAGTAATGTAAAGTAATCCAGGAAAGTAATGTAAAGTTATCCAGGATAGTAATGTAAAAGTTATCCAGGATAGTAATGTAAAGTGATCCAGGATAGTAATGTAAACGTTATCCAGGATAGTAATTTAAAAGTAATCCAGGAAAGTAATGTAAAGTGATCCAGGATAGTAATGTAAAGTGATCCAGGATAGTAATGTAAAGTGATCCAGGATAGTAATGTAAAGTGATCCAGGATAGTAATGTAAACGTTATCCAGGATAGTAATGTAAAGTGATCCAGGATAGTAATGTAAACGTTATCCAGGATAGTAATGTAAAGTTATCCAGGATAGTAATGTAAAAGTTATCCAGGACAGTAATGTAAAGTTATTCAGGATAGTAATGTAAACTAAAACAGGACAGTAAATTAAAATGACCAATAATGGAAAGTTATCCTTGACAGTAATAGAAAGTTAACAAGGATAGTAATGTAAAGTAATCCAGGATAACAATGTAAAAAATATTCAGGATAGTAAAGTTACCTTGTACAATAATGTAAAGTGATCTAGGATAGTACTGTAAAGTTATCCTTTATGCAGGATAGTAAAGTTATGCAGGATAGTAATATATTTAGGTAATACAACATTATCAACTGTAATAATGTCAATTAATATATGTAATGTAACTATCCAGAGTAGTCAAAACTTGATAGTATGTACAGTTATTGAGGATGTTTATACACAATTATTCAGGACAGAATCCTGACATTATCCAGTATACTGATGTAGAATAATGTTATCGCAAAAACCCCAATCAGACTACTTTCAGTAGACATCTTTCAGCCGTGTCATGTTATGTTAAATCTAATATGATGTAATGAAAGATAAGATGTCTAATCTTGAAAAACCAGAACAGAAAAGTGGGATTAATAAAATCTCGATTTCTAAATAAAGCAGAAGTGCTGCTGTTCTTTAAAATACTACACAGCAGCAGTGATGATCCTCAGGGTTTAATTAGGATGTTCCTATAAACTTTAAGGAGAATATTAGAAAAAAACTGAACAAAAATATGTTTGGCTGATGGTATTTTTTTTAACCTCCATTAACGGCTCTTTTTTTTCGAAAAGATTTACTCCTGCGAGTTGTCGACTTTTTCCCTCGGGACGCGTCACAAACGTGGACAAAGCTCTCCCGTGCTGCATTTACGCTCCGGATTTACATTAGCAGAGACAAGATGGAGGACGGCCACCGTGCTCTCCGTCTCATTTCTCTTTGTGTGTTGTCAGAAACTCCAGCTAAATCTCAGGCCCTAGCTTGCATCCGGTAACCTTGCTTATTCCCCACAGTGGTATTTGTGTAGCTGTGCAGAATTTATGACGGCAAAAAAACATCTGAAACCATCTAAGGGAAATATATAAATCCGCCGCTTGGATCTCTCAGGGGCGTGTTTTTTTTTTCTTCGCGCTCTGAGGAGGATGTGTAAGAAACGTCTCCCACTGAGCTGCTTTGCTTCCAATATGCCTTTTTTTTTATCCTGTGCTGCATCTCAAACAGGTGCTTCTGCCTGGAGCTGTTTCACTTCTGAAACATCAGGAGGGCGCTGGAGCATCGCTCGAATAAAGAGGGTGCCGACATTTAAGACAGTACGCCATGCTGAGAGTGTGTGTGTGTGTGTGTGTGTGTGTGTGTGTGTGTGTGTGTGTGTGTGTCGCACTCTGCAGCAGTGATGCAGAACGAACTGGAAATCATGGAGCTTTACCTATTGTATGTTTGGATTGAATAAATGTTGATGTTAACGACTCGGCTCAGCTCAGCTCCATGTGGTTGTACGGGTGGGTTTCTTTTATTCTAAAAACTATGGGTATAATCACAAAGCAGAAAATATGAACCTGATGTTGATTCCTAATGAAAGAGCCGGAATAAGAGTGAAGAAGAACAGGGAGAATATTGGTGAGAACACCAAGTTAGGAATCTCCAGAATCCAGATGAGATTAAACCCTGAGGTAAGCCTGAGAGTCTGGAAAGTATAGATCAGAATAGATCTCTGTCTATAAGATGGTGAGGCCTCAACCCAGAAGTGCTTGATGACCAGAAGGAAGCAGCTGCACATTAAAGCCAGTTTTGTAGAATAAATGATGTGTTCATTTTCATTCACAGGATCATCTGTACACCTGTTTCTTTAGGCAGGGATCCAGTCAGCCAATCATGTGGCAGCAAGTCCTCCACATATAGGGTCAATCAAACAGTTTCAGTTCAAACATCAGAATAGGGAAAAGATCTCGGTGGTGGGTTGGCTGCTGGTCCTGGTTTAAGAATTTTAGAATCAGGTCTTTGGATTTAGATTCGAGCGAAATCAAAGGAGAACAACCAGGTCGAGCTGCTTCAGTAAATACCACACCAATAACCAGTCTTTACAACCATGCTGAGCAGAAAAGCATCTGAGAACAGGTTCCAGCAGCAGAGGATCACATCATGTTCCACTCTGAGCAGGAAGCTACAGCTACTGTGGACACAAACACAAAAACAAACTGGGGACTCCAGCCCTTATTTTGATGTTCTTCAGGACAACTTAATCTGTAAGCAGCCATTTATATACAATGTCCCTTTAGCATAGCCTTTATTAGTCACATATACATTACAGCACAGTGAGCTTCGGTCAGAGTGTAGGGTCAGCCATAATACGGCGCCCCTGGAGCACAGAGGGTTAAGGGCCTTGCTCAAGGGCCCAAGAGTGGCAGCTTGGCAATACCAGGGCTTCAACCGCCAACCTTCCGATCAGTAACCCAGCGCCTTAACCACTGGAGCTACCACTCTCCCTTTGTAGTTTTGCCCAGACATACACTATATAAACAAAGGTTTGGGGACATCCCATTCCACATTTACTCCCCATTTTGCTTGTTTAAAAAACTCCACTCTTCTGGGAAGATGTTCCACTAGAATTTGTGGAGATTTTCAGAGATTCAGCAGGTCAGGTGATGTAGGTGAGGAGGATTGGGGTCCCAAACCATCCCACTCGGGTATAAATAACAGGAAATCTTCCACACCAACCCATGGAAAGCAGATCTTCACGAAACTGCCTTTATGCACAGGGTTTGCATTGTCATGATGTTCATGATCCCACATCCAAAGGCCACATTTTGTGCCTCCAACTTTAAGGTAACAGTTTGAGGAAGAACCCCATATGGGTGGAAATGTCAGGTGTCCCAATATTTATTTCACATACAGTGTATTTCTTACAAAAATGGACCCTTTAATCAGGAGGCTCTCAGATCAGCACGATTAAGTCATACAGTAATTGCCGGAGGCCGAATGCCGACACTCTAATTGAAAAGCGGATCGATTTGACATGTCGCGTGTCTTCATCGCGAGATCTCCGAAGCTCCGCACGGCTGACGGCCTGTCAGTAATTATGATTAAACTTTTATCGACGTGAAACCATCTAAAATTCATCACGCCGCTCCTCTGGAGTTTAATATTCCACACCGGTGCGCTCTGAACACGACCCGTGTGCTCCGATTCGAGAATTTCTGTAGGGGCCTCGATTTGTCGATATTGCGAAAACTGCCTAAATGACTTTAAAATGGCAGAGTTTGGTGTCGGACTTATTGCAAATCCACACAGGGACTTTACAGGCGCAACCTCTGCTCTGTTTATCGGAGGATTTATTTAGAGGCATCGTGGGATTTCCCCGTGTAGACCTGCAAATCAATACTTTACACTCAACACCATGTGGTCGACCACAGAAGCCTGAAATCCTCAAAGCACAAAAAACATTCATTCTGTTCTTTTTTTAGACGCTTAAAGATGTGCCCTTATACTCATCCGATGCTTCCTGGAGATGAAAAAATAGCGAAGAATTTGAGTTTAAAATTTAACTGAAACTAAATAGTATATATTTAATATCGCCAAAAGTATTGGGACACCTGACTCTCTGACCATCTATCTATCTATCTATCTGTCTGTCTGTCTGTCTGTCTGTCTGTCTGTCTGTCAATCAGACAAACCTATCTATCTATCTATCTATCTATCTATCTATCTATCTATCTATCTATCTATCTGTCTGTCTGTCTGTCTGTCTGTCTATCTATCTGCATGTCTGTTAGACAAATCTATCTATCTATCTATCTATCTATCTATCTATCTATCTATCTATCTATCTATCTATCTATCTATCTATCTATCTGTCTGTCTGTCTGTCTGTCTGTCAGACAAATCTATCTATCTATCTATCTATCTATCTATCTATCTATCTATCTATCTTCTTTTTTTTTTTTCTTTTTTTTTTTTATCTATCTATCTATCTATCTATCTATATCTATCTATCTATCTATCTGTCTGTCTGTCTGTCTGTCTGTCTGTCTGTCTGTCTGATCTATCTGATCTGTCCTGTCTATCTACATCTATCTATCTATCTATCTATCTATCTATCTATCTATCTATCTATCTATCTGTCTGTCTGTCTGTCTGTCTGTCTGTCTGTCTGTCTGTCTGTCTGTCAGACAAATCTATCTATCTATCTATCTATCTATCTATCTATCTATCTATCTATCTATCTGTCTTCTGTCTGTCTGTCTGTCTGTCTGTCTGTCTGTCTGTCTGTCTGTCTGTCTGTCTGTTTGTTTGTATCTAGCTGTAATTACTCTTACGAGTCTCAGACAGTAATGTGAGGTGTGGATTTGTACACCTGTAATACTGCATGTATTATAATGCACAGAATAAATACCACCCAGTTCTGTAGCTTGTTATGTATTAAATCCTCTTGGATCATTTGCTATATATTACATTACATTTATCACTTACAACCATCAATGATTTTATCGTCTATTAGAGATCATACACCCAAACCAGACTGTGAATACAGAACGTGAAAAATAAAAAAAAGAGTTAATAAAAATCCTAACCCCTGGTGTAAGTCTGCGGTATTATTCTTCGAGGACAGATTTCTCCAACTCAACTCGAAACTTTATGACTTCCGAGCTGCTTTAACAGCCCTTTATTCATCAGACTGATTGGCAGGCGACTCGTCTGGTCTAATTAGAGCCGGATGTGAGCTGTTCATTTTATCCAGAGCCAGTCAGGTCATGACTAATCCCTGCTTTCAGTATTGTCTTGCTGGAGCGTGCTCATAAATCCCAGTCCTCGCTGCTTTATTATTAAAGTCCGGCCGGCTCCGTGTCCCACTTTAAAGGCAGCTTGGGGTTAAGCTCTCTTTTCATTTTCCAGAGAGCTGAAAAAAACCCTGTTTCGACGAGTTCTGCCAATCAAAAAAAACCTCTCCCATATATTCGTGTAATAATAATAAAAATCGTGTAATAATCTCGGCTGTTTATAAAGGGTCAAGTGAAACCTCGCTGATCATTATGGACGGCTCCACCTGTGTTCCCTCCGTCCTCCATCCACAACACACACACACACACACACACACACACACACACACACACACACACACACACACACACACACACACATCCTTCTCTCAACACAACCCTCTTAACATCTCCTCCTTTATCCCAAGTGTAATTACAATTTGTTTTGAGATATTGAGAAATAATAGCCTTCCCCCTTGGTCATCGCTTACGTTTGGAATTGCATTAGCGAGCTTTGTTTAGACAGCCGAGCAAATCAATACCGCCTTTATACGCCGCGCTCGTCCCGGTGTCCTCCACGACACCGCCGACTTTCACCAAACTGCCGACTTCCTTCAAGGAATCATCATCATCACATCGTTTACGCCCCGCTCCTCAAACCACAGCGTGGAAACACACTAATTTGCCAAAAGTTTGCAAATACCTGGTCAGAAGTACCGCTTTTTGAGCATCGCATTCCACATTTAGTCCCAATTTGCTCTGTAATTCCCTCCATTCTTCTGGGAAGATGTTCCACTACATTTTGTGCGGTGAGGAGACATGGGGTAAAGTCAGCATTTATATTCATCCCAAAGGTGTTTAGTACGGCTGGAGCTCTATAGCAGGCTACTCAAGATCTTCCTCTTCAAACCATGGAAACCGTGAGGTGGCTTTGTCCATAGCAGCATTGCTATGCTGAAAGAGTTTGGGTTTTTTCATTTCAAGTAAACGCAAAATTAATTATACCGCATCCAAAGACTTCTTGTACATTTGTTTACCTCATGGTTTAAAGAAGAACCACATATGAAACAAAAGGTCCGGTGTCCCAATACTTTTATCCATAGCATATATAGCATCAAATCTACAGTCCTAACTTATACAAGATTTTGTGAAAGCACCCTATTCCACTTATTATTAATTAATACTTATAGGACGTCCAGGACCTTTCATGCATCCAAAGATGTCCTGTTTAGTGACAAGAACCACATATGGGTGTCCCAATACTTTAGGTGCTACATATGTGTATATGTCTCTATTTTTATTGTCTGTGTTTATTAAGAAGTACCTGAGCGCATTAATGAGAGCACGTGTCAGCGTTCCGGAGGCGGAAACGCCAGAGGTGTTGTAGGAGGTGCAGATGTGATGGAGTTGATGAAGCTCCTCACAGCTGTCTGAAAGCAGAGAATTGAGGACTGAGAGAGAGAGAGAGAAAGAGAGAGAGGGGAAAGCGCTAGCAGCCTTTCCTCCAGTCTCTCCCAGCTTGAGATGCCATAATGACCTGTCAGATCGACGGGCTCCACGCCAGAGCGCACATCCAGCGCTAGTCTGCAGTGGCCGCAAGCCTTAATGAATGCTAACAGCGACGCTCGCTTCATCCCGGCTGACAAAAATGTATTCCTACAAAACGCAGATCCGAAATGGGACTTCAGGCTGAATTATGGCGCGGATTCGCTTGGCATAGCGATGAAGACATGAAGACATCTCGAGGACACGGCTATGCTCATGTAATGTGGGCTAAAGTAGCGGGGTGTTGATTAAAACCCAGATTAGCCTCCATCTCCAGCTCTGAGGTGACAGTTTGGGGTGTTTTGGAGCGGAATCCATGTTTCATAACTGTACTACAATTACATGAAGTGTAACGTTGTTAGCAGGGCTAAGATGATGAACCTCTTATTTTTTTCTCCTTACATCTTTAATGTGTGTGTGGTCAAGATCAAAATCTCAACACGTTTCCTCGGTCCTGAGTAAATGACAGAAACCCATTAACTCCAAACCTGCGTCTAATGAAACACTAAGGACTGATCTCAATGTTCTTAATTTACTCCCTGACCCCCCCCCCCCCCCCCCGCCCCCCCCCCGATGACTGATCTCATACATTTAATCTGCCATAATACTGATAAGACTTCACTTGAACTTGGAGTTCCGGCATGATAATGCCCATGAAGATATGCTTGACATTGGTTGCAGTGGAAGATCTTCTGCTATAGCGCTCTGACCCTCAACCCTATTAAAAACCTTTGGGATGAATTTTCCACACTGACTACACCTCAGGCTTCCTCACCTCACCTACATCAGTACCTGACTTTACTAACACCCTTCTATCTGAATGATCACAGGTCTTCACAAAATCTAGTGGAACATCTTCCCCGGAGAATGGAGCTTATTATAACACCAAATACGACAAAACATGTAATGGGATGTTGGACATCCCAGTCTTATGGTCAGGTGTCTACAAACTGTTATCCATATAGTGTAGATTCTACAAAGTAAACTGTATGTGATATTGCACTTTTTGGTTACATTTTCTCAGCGCTGCTAGTGTATGTCTAGCTGTTTTATTATGTTTTACCCTTCTTGTGCCACCCCACACCTCATTGCCTCTCCATGTGTCACCCTGCAGCTCTGTTCACGTTACGTTTGGCAGATGCCCTTATCCAGAGCGATTTACAGTTATCTCATTTATACAGTGAGCAGTTGTAGATTAAAGGCCCAGCAGTGAACTTCGTTCTATTGGGATTTGAGTTCATGACCTTTCAATCGGAAGTCCAACATCTTAACCACAGGGCTACTACTACCGCCCTGTGATATTCTGTGTCTTCCTGCACCTCCCTGTGTCACTCTATTTCATCTTACACTTCTCTCAAACTCCCTGTCAGCTTGCATCTCTTTGTAACACTATGCATCCTGCAACCTCCCTGTGCCACATTGTGCTACCTTACACCTTCCTGCACCTCCCTGTGTCACATTGTGCTACCTTACACCCTCCTTCTCCTTTCTTTGTCACCTTATGCCTCCCTACACCTCCCTGCATCGCCTGAAGCCGCCTTGCCTCTCCCTGCCCTGTGTTACCTTACACCTCCCTGCACCTCCTTGTCTCCCTGTTTACCCTTGTGCATCCCTGCACCTCCATGTGTCACCCTGTGCCTCCTTGTGACATCTTGCGCCTCCATGCACCTCTCTGTGTCACTTTACACCTTTCTGCACCTCTCTGTGTCACTATGTGTC
>JBCEWE010000425.1:595945-710945 GCA_039877035.1 Silurus lanzhouensis
ACGTCGCCTTTTTTAATTAAGAGAACTTCAGCACACCTCGGCATCAGCCCCGCCTGGGTCTTCAGCACGCCCTGAACATGGAGAAGACCTCGCGCAGACGCTCCCTGTATGACTATCCTGATGAAGATGATCCGATCGCTGCCGTGGGAAACCCGGCTCAGAGACACTCGTCTGTAGAATCATTAAAAACGGCCTTGATGATGACATGCTGCTTTTAAATGATGTCTACGTTCACAACCCCCTGACGTCTCTTTTCTTCTCATCTCTGTCTCTTTCACACAACATCACCCTGACATTCACGAGCAGGACTTTTCATAATTGCTTAATTTCCACATCTAGGCATTACTTAGATTTTTTAAATATTGGACACAATCAAAGAAAAAAAAATTACATTTATTTTCATATCTATTGTGTGTTTGAAAAAAGAAGTCTCAAAGAAAGACAGAAGTTGAAGCAGGAAGTTCTGGAGAAAGAAGATGTTGTAACAGTAAGTCTTTGGTGGGACAGATGTTGAAACAGGAAGTCTGGGAGAAAGAAGATGCTGATAACAGGTCGTTTTAAAGAAACGTAGGTGTTGAAACAGGAAGTCAGAGAAAAAGATGCTCAAACAGGAAGTCTTGGAAAGAAAGATGTTGAAACAAGAAGTCTTGAAGTTGAAGTCTTGGTGAGATACGGATTCAGGAACAGTCTTTAAGATACAGATGTAGAAACAGGAAGTCTTGGTGTGAGACAGATTTAGAAACAGGAAGTCTTGTAGAGACAATTGTTAAAACGGTAAGTCAAAGTTAATAGTAAAATGGATGTTGTAACAAAGTCTAGAAGAAACAGACCGTGAAACAAGGAGCCTTAAAATAACACAGATGTTGAAACTGGAAGTCTTGAAGAAACACAGATGTTGAAACTGGAAGTCTTGAAGAAACACAGATGTTGAAACTGGAAGTCTTGAAGAAACACAGATGTTGAAATAGGAAGACTTAAAGAAAAACAGATGTTGAAACTGGAAGTCTTAAAGAAACACAGATGTTAAAACAGGAAGTCTTAAAGAATAACAGATGTTGAAATAGGAAGTCTTAAAGAAAAACAGATGTTGAAACTGGAAGTCTTAAAGAAACACAGATGTTAAAACAGGAAGTCTTAAAGAATAACAGATGTTGAAATAGGAAGTCTTAAAGAAAAACAGATGTTGAAACTGGAAGTCTTAAAGAAACACAGATGTTGAAACTGGAAGTTTTTAAGAAACACAGATGTTAAAACAGGAAGTCTTAAAGAAACACAGATGTTGAAACTGGAAGTCTTAAAAAAACACAGATGTTGAAACTGGAAGTTTTAAAGAAACACAGATGTTAAAACAGGAAGTCTTAAAGAATAACAAATGTTGAAACTGGAAGTCTTAAAGAAAAACAGATGTTGAAACAATAAGTCTTAAAGAAAAACAGATGTTGAAACAGGAAGTCACGTACAAAGATGGTGGAACAGAACTTTGAAAAAGAAAGTGTTGTAGAAATGCATATGCTAAAAAAGGGATTCTTGGAGAATATGCATTTCATTGCCTTGTACTTGAACATGTGTAATGACAATAAAGTTGAATCTAATCTAATCTAATCTAATCTAATAACAGATGTTGACACTGGAAGTCTTTTGGAGACAAATGCTGACTTGTAAAAAAGGTGGATGTCGAAACAGGAAGTCACAGAGGGAACGAAAGAAGGAAACACGGTTATTATGACTGGGTGTAACTTGGTCTGGAACAATGTTTAGGTAAGTTTTACACATCAAAGCAACATCCATACGAACACCAGTTTTTTCAGGAGAACATCACCCAGAGCATCAACCCTCCATCAGTCTGCTTTCTTTCCATCATGCATCCTGATGCCATCTGTTCTCCAGGTAAGCCACACCTACATACCACATACACAAATGATTCGATTCGATTCGATTTGATTCGATTTGATTCGATTCAGTTCAATTCAAAATTTCTGTTACTATATCAGGAAAGTCAAAAGGAAACAGAATAAGAATAAACAAACAAACAAACAAATAACTAAAATCCGATGCCACAATGACAATTTTTACACAACATCTGTTTAAAAAAAAGTATTATTATTATTGTTATTATTATTTAAGGTATTATTATAGCAGCTTTACAGAATGTAAGAATTTTAGAAGAAAATGGAAAAGTCAGGTGTCCCAATACTTTTGCTCACACAGTGTATGAGCAGTGTGTAAAATCTCGACGTGAGATAGAAATGAGGTTCTGGACGTCCCTGTGGTCGAGGACGTGTGAATAATCGAGACGTGACCCCGCAGCCGAAAGCTTCCCGATTTTGAGAAAAGTCTCTCCAGCGCCTCGTTCACCGCGTATCAGCAGCTTCTGCGCGGAAAACAGCAAACCGATGTGTTTGCGGATGTGACTGCGAGGCAGCGAGCGATTGAATTCTCTTTCGGAGGCGTGGAGGAGCGAGGGAAAGGTTGAGTCTCCAGAAATAGTCAGTGATAGATGAGCTACATGGAGCGAGACAGCCTAGCCAAGCTGAATCTCACCAACTGTCTGCTCGCTAAACGCTCACGTCTCTCCGAGCTCAGCTCTGCTTACAATCCAAACCAGGGGTTGTTTTTTTTTTACATCTTTCTTTTTTTTTCTTTTCAATTTAATACCCTCCTCCTCCTGTTTTCCCCCACTCCACCACTCTCCTTCTCTATTTTTTCTGTCTGATTGCTTAGCAGAAACAAAACATCTGCAGGGGTTAGCGTGCAGCACTTAGCTTAATGAAGGAGCGTTAAAGCGAAACGATAAGCGTTTGTTAAGTGGAGGTCTGAGGAAGAGGAGAGCGAATTTACACACAAAAAAAAAGAGAGGAAGAGCGGCGGAGAAACAACGTTATGATCCGAGAGAGATAATGCAGAGATCAGATCGGATCTGGAGGACTGATAAAATCATCATTAGAACGTGGTAAAGACGAAAAACGCCCCCAAAACAAACAGATAACGAGCAAAAAACAAAAACAATAACAAAAACAAATCATATCAACATCCAATTAGATAAATAATCAGATCGACTTTCTTTCTTTCTTAATATTTCTTGATGAAATAACTAACAACATAGACCTTATCCTCACTAGCACATTAGACACCGTTGCCCCCATCCGGTTAAAAAAGGTTAGAGAACAAGTACCCGCACCTTGGTATAATAGTCCTACGCATGCCCTCAAGAGAACAGCCAGTAATCTGGAGAGAAAATGGAGGAAAACTAAATTGGAGGTATTTAGAATTGCGTATAAAGACAGTATGCTCAGCTACAGACAGGCGCTAAAAGCTGCTAGAGCTGAACACCTGAGCAAACTCATAGAAAACAACAAACACAATCCCAGGTTCCTTTTCAGTACAGTAGCTAAACTAACTACAAATCAGGGCTCTGAAAATTGTGTTCCATCACAGTTTAGTAGTGAGGACTTTATGAATTTCTTCACTGAAAAAATAGATAACATTAGAAAAACAATTGTGGCGGTCCAACCTCTGACACCATCTCCTGAGACAGTGTTACCTTCAACTCCACAACTTCACTGTTTTACATGTGTAGGACAGGAAGAGCTGTATAATGTTATTGCCAAAGCTAAATCGACAACATGTCAGTTAGATCCAATTCCTACTAAATTACTGAAGGAAGTGTTATATACAACTGGTGAACCTCTTCTGAATATTATTCAGAATAACTCTTCACTATCGTTAGGTCACGTCCCTAAATCCCTCAAGTTAGCAGTTATTAAGCCCCTCATTAAAAAACCTAATCTGGACCCAAACACCCTATCGAATTACAGACCAATCTCAAATCTCCCATTTATGTCTAAAATTTTAGAAAAGATTGTCGCTGCCCAGTTATGTTCCTACCTGCAAGAGAACAATATCTTTGAAGAGTTTCAGTCAGGTTTTAGGCCCCATCATAGCACAGAAACTGCTCTAGTCAAGTCAAGTCAAGTTTATTTGTATAGCGCTTTTCACAACAGACATTGTCTCAAAGCAGCTTTACACAAATCAACAGTGAAGGTGAATGGTGTGAATTTGTCCCTGATGAGCAAGCTGTGGCGACTGTGGCAAGGAAAAACTCCCTTAGATGTTATGAGGAAGAAACCTTGAGAGGAACCAGACTCAAAAGGGAAACCCATCCTCATTTTGGGTGACATCAAGAGTTTGATCATAAATCTTTCAACAATACAGAACACTGGAGAGTGAGAGCTAACATGAGCACTGGAGTATAAGATTATAAGTGATGTTCTTTCTGCAGTCTTATACAGTCTATATGGTTAGTAGCTCCGAGTTTTATGAGCTCAGCATTTGTGATCACCACAGATCCAGCATCAGCTTCTCCATGCCAGAGCCTTTAACACTCCAGGAGGTCCAATGCCAAACTCCACACATGTAGCGGGATCCAAATGGCACTGGTACGTCTCTAGATGGTTCGGGATGTTTGTGAGTTCGGCATCTACTTCTTCAAAGGTCCGTAATCATCACGAGGTGGGAGGTGACTGGAGCTGGCCAAACCTCAGGGTGTCTCGGGATGGGGAGAGAAAGAGAAGCAGTGGAGAGCAATTAGCGTAGCTGCTGTTCATGATATTAACAGCACAAGTTGATAATGTGCATGTGATCAGATGTTCTGGAGCACAAGGTTATGATGTGATGTGTGTTATGTGTAGGCTTTGCTAAAAAGATATGTTTTTAATCTACACTTAAACTGGGTGAGTGTGTCTGAGCCCCGAACACCGTCAGGAAGACTATTCCAGAGTTTAGGAGCTAAATGTGAAAAAGCTCTACCACCTTTAGTGGACTTTGCTATTCTAGGAACTACTAGAAGCCCAGAGTTTTGAGATCTCAGGGAGCGTGGCGGATTGTAGCGAGTTAAAAGACTGGATAGATATATGGGAGCCAAACCATTTAGTGCTTTATAAGTGAGAAGTAATAGTTTGTAGTCTATTCGAAACTTAACAGGAAGCCAATGTAGGGACGATAAGATCGGGGTTATATGATCATATTTTCTTGCCCTTGTAAGAACTCTGGCTGCTGCATTCTGGACTAACTGAAGCTTGTTTATTAATGATGCAGGACATCCACCTAGTAACACATTACAGTAGTCTATTCTGGAGGTCATGAACGCATGGACGAGCTTTTCTGCATCGGATATGGACAACATATTTCTTAGCTTAGAAATATTTCTAAGGTGAAAGAAGGCTGTTTTAGTAACTTGATTGATATGATTTTTGAAAGACAAGTCGCTGTCTAAAATAACACCCAGGTCTTTTACTGTTGAATTAGTGGTTACAGAACATCCGTCTAAATGCAGGTTGAGATGCTGGAGCTTCTGTATACTAGTTTTTGGTCCGATGAGCAAAATCTCAGTCTTATCGGAATTTAAAAGTAGAAAGTTATGGGTCATCCAATCTCTTATTTCCTTAACACACTCAGTTATCCGACTTAATTGAGCTATATCGCCTGGTTTAGATGAAATATATAGCTGAGTATCATCAGCATAACAATGGAAGCTAATTCCATGCCTTCTAATAATATTTCCTAACGGAAGCATGTATATTGTGAACAGCAGGGGTCCTAGAACTGAACCTTGCGGCACGCCATAATTTACTTGCATTAGCCTGGATAGCTCTCCATTTAAATCTACGAAATGGTAACGATCGGACAGGTAGGATTTAAACCAGCTTAATGCCTGTCCCTGAATGCCGATGTAATTTTGTAATCGATCTAGGAGGAGATCATGGTCTATAGTGTCGAATGCAGCACTAAGATCAAGTAAAACCAACAGCGAAATGAAGCCTTGGTCTGAAGCTAAAAACAGGTCATTAGTTATTTTAACTAGAGCAGTTTCTGTGCTATGATGGGGCCTAAAACCTGACTGAAATTCTTCAAAGATATTGTTCTCTTGCAGGTAGGAACATAACTGGGCAGCGACAATCTTTTCTAAAATCTTAGACATAAATGGGAGATTTGAAATGGGTCTGTAATTTGATAACGTGTTTGGATCCAGATTAGGTTTTTTAATGAGGGGCTTAATAACTGCTAATTTGAGGGATTTAGGGACGTGACCTAAAGATAGTGAGGAGTTAATAATATTTAGAAGAGGTTCACCAGTTGTATATAACACTTCCTTCAGTAATTTAGTAGGAATTGGATCTAACTGACGTGTTGTCGATTTAGCTTTGGCAATAACATTATACAGCTCTTCCTGTCCTATACATGTAAAACAGTGGAGTTGTGGAGTTGAAGGTAACACTGTCTCAGGAGATGGTGTCAGAGGTTGAACTGCCACAATTGTTTTTCTAATGTTATCTATTTTTTCAGTGAAGAAAATCATAAAGTCCTCACTACTAAACTGTGATGGAACACAATTTTCAGAGCCCTGATTTGTAGTTAAAATCACTAATGACCTGTTTTTAGCTTCAGACCAAGGCTTCATCTCGCTGTTGGTTCTACTAGATCTTAGTGCTGCGTTCGACACTATAGACCATGATCTCCTCCTAGATCGCTTACAAAATTACATCGGCATTCAGGGACAGGCATTAAGCTGGTTTAAATCCTACCTGTCCGATCGTTACATTTCGTAGATTTAAAAGGAGAGCTGTCCAGGCTAATGCAAGTAAATTATGGCGTGCCGCAAGGTTCAGTTCTAGGACCCCTGCTCTTCACAATATACATGCTTCCGTTAGGAAATATTATTAGAAGGCATGGAATTAGCTTCCATTGTTATGCTGATGATACTCAGCTATATATCTCATCTAAACCAGGCGATATAGCTCAATTAACTCGGATAACTCAGTGTGTTAAGGAAATAAGAGATTGGATGACCCATAACTTTCTACTTTTAAATTCTGATAAGACTGAGATTTTGCTCATCGGCCCAAAAACTAGTATACAGAAGCTCCAGCATCTCAACCTGCATTTAGACGGATGTTCTGTAACCACTAGTTCAATGGTAAAAGACCTGGGAGTTATTTTAGACAGCGACTTGTCTTTCAAATATCATATCAACCAAGTTACTAAAACAGCCTTCTTTCACCTTAGAAATATTTCTAAGCTAAGAAATATGTTGTCCATATCCGATGCAGAAAAGCTCGTCCATGCGTTTATGACCTCCAGAATAGACTACTGTAATGCGTTACTAGGTGGATGTCCTGCATCATTAATAAACAAGCTTCAGTTAGTCCAGAATGCAGCAGCCAGAGTTCTTACAAGGTCAAGAAAATATGATCACATAACCCCGATCTTATCGTCCCTACATTGGCTTCCTGTTAAGTTTCGAATAGACTACAAACTACTGCTACTCACTTATAAAGCACTAAATGGTTTGGCTCCCATGTATCTATCCAGTCTTTTAACTCGCTACAATCCACCACGCTCCCTAAGATCTCAAAACTCTGGGCTTCTAGTAGTTCCTAGAATAGCAAAGTCCACTAAAGGTGGTAGAGCATTTTCACATTTAGCTCCTAAACTCTGGAATAGTCTTCCTGACGGTGTTCGGGGCTCAGACACACTCTCCCAGTTTAAGTGTAGATTAAAAACATATCTTTTTAGCAAAGCCTACACATAACACACATCCCATATCATAACCTTGTGCTCCAGAACATCTGATCACCTGCACATTATCAACTTGTGCTGTTAATATCATGAACAGCAGCTACGCTAATTCCTCTCCACTGCTTCTCTTTCTCTCCCCATCCCGAGACACCCTGAGGTTTGGCCAGCTTCAGTCACCTCCCACCATCTTGATGATTACGGACCTTTGAAGAAGTAGATGCCGAACTCGCAAACATCCCGAACCATCTAGAGACGTACCAGTGCCATTTGGATCCCGCTACATGTGTGGAGTTTTGACATTGGACCTCCTGGAGTGTTTAAAGGCTCTGGCATGGAGAAGCTGATGCTGGATCTGTGATGATCACAAATGCTGAGCTCATAAAACTAGGAGCTACTAACCATATAGACTGTATAAGACTGTAGAAAGAACATCACTTATAATCTTATACTCCAGTACTCATGTTAGTTCTCACTCTCCAGTGTTCTGTATTGTTGAAAGATTTATGATCAAACTCTTGATGTCACCCAAATGAGGATGGGTTTCCCTTTTGAGTCTGGTTCCTCTCAAGGTTTCTTCCTCATAACATCTAAGGAAGTTTTTCCTTGCCACAGTCGCCACGGCTGCTCATCAGGGACAAATTCACACCATTCACCATCACTGTTGATTTGTGTAAAGCTGCTTTGAGACAATGTCTGTTGTGAAAAGCGCTATACAAATAAACCTGACTTGACTTGACTTAATATACTTATGTTTTTGTTTATTTGTTTGTTTGTTTCTCATTATACTTTCTTTCTTAATCTACTTTTGTTTGTTTCTTTTTCTTTGTTTCTATCTATCTATCTATCTATCTATCTATCTATCTATCTATCTATCTATCTATCTATCTATCTATCTATCTATCTATCTATCTTTCTTTCTTGTGTTTGTGTGTGTGTGTGTGTGTGTGTGTGTGTGTGTGTGTGTGTGTGTATGCGTGTGTGAGTATGTGTGTGTATGCATGTGTGTGTGTGTGTGTGTGAAAATGTGTGTGTAGGTGTGTGTATGCATGTGTATATGTATGTGTGTGTGTGTGTGTGTGTGTGTGTGTGTGTGTGTGTGTGTGTGTGTGTGTGTGTGTGTGTGTGTGAGTATGTGAGTATGTGTGTGTATGCATGTGTATGTGTGTGTGAGTATGTGTGTGTAGGTGTGTGTATGCATGTGTATATGTATGTGTGTGTGTGTGTGTGTGTGTGTGTGTGTGTGTGTATGTGTGTGAGTATGTGTGTAGGTGTGTGTGTGTGTCTGTGTGTGTGTGTGTGTGTGTGTGTGTGTGTGTGTGTGTGTGTGTGTGTGTGTGTGAGTAAAAGTTTGAAGAAGATATCCTCCGCTGTAGCGGTGCAGTAATCTCTGCCGGATCTGTGATGTCCTACGCCTCAGGCCACAGCCTTTATATCGTCTCTCCGATGGATCGCGCTCGTCTCGTTTCAGTTCTCGGAGCACACAGCGAGCGAGCTCAGGCTGAGAAACTCTCTCGCTCTCAATCCAAAAAGTCGGATAAAAGCGTTCAGGCTGTGAAAGCAGCTTCAGAAGGCCAAACTCTGGGGAGCCGTGACATTCAGAGCCTTAAACAAAAGCGTTCGCTAATGACGCCGCCAACCGGGGAGGAGGTCACGAGGGCCGGGGCGAACAATTCAAATCAATCAAACCACAATGAGGGAAAGGTTAGCAGCAACGTTCGGGCTGAAAGCGAAACGCCGAAAGAGA
Source organism: Silurus lanzhouensis (assembly GCA_039877035.1). NCBI lineage: Eukaryota > Metazoa > Chordata > Actinopteri > Siluriformes > Siluridae > Silurus > Silurus lanzhouensis. The sequence goes on from JBCEWE010000425.1 coordinate 605,265, forward strand.
AGAGAGCATAAATAAATAAATAAATAAATAAATAAATAAATAAATAAACGTGCTTTGTTTGTTTTCTCTCAGGGGAGCTCTGAGTTCAGAAAGTTCGATTTTTGCATGACTTCACACTGCTTAGCTTTGGAGCTTGAACTTGTGTCTTTCAAACAACACACACACACACACACACACACACACACACAAAGGCACGCTATCTCCCTGCGGAACATGGATGATGTGGCGCTTGGATTAAGACATAAAACCCGCATCCGAGCGGGCACGCTTCGTTTAGCAAGAACAAGCTGAAGCGGCATTAGCGTTAGCATGATTTCGACAGGGATCTCGCATTCGATCCTGACTTAATGCTTTACAAACAGTCCCGGGGAATTTTTAATTAGCGCCCCTAATTATCCAATCCCGGAGTCATAATCGCTCCAGAAACCAATTAAGCCATGGCTATTTTAGCGGCGTAATGAAGCGTTCGCTCGGTGAAAGCTGTCGTGTTTGAAAAGCAGAGCGCTTGCGGCTTTGCACATTTAACCTCGGCTTTAGATGATTGTGGGGAAATAAGGAGACACTCGAATAGCCACTTAGATCAGGCTAAATATTCAAGGAGGTGTGGCCTCTGTATATCAGTCACAGTAAAGGAGGTGTGGCCTCTGTATATCAGTCACAGTAAAGGAGGTGTGGCCTCTGTATATCAGTCACAGTAAAGGAGGTGTGGCCTCTGTATATCAATCTCAGTAAAGGAGGTGTGGCCTCTGTATATCAGTCTCAGTAAAGAAAGTGTGGCCTTTGTATATCAGTCTTAGTGAAGGAGGTGTGGCCTCTGTATATCAGTTTCAGTAAAGGAGGTGTGGCCTCTGTATATCAGTCAAAGTAAAGGGGGTGTTGCCTCTGTATATCAGTCTTAGTGAAGGAGGTGTGGCCTCTGTATATCAGTCTCAGTAAAGGAGGTGTGGCCTAATGTGGAGTGTCATAAGCAAAGATTTATAATTGTATGCATTTATAGTTACATTTGAAGATTTAAAGTTCTCACATACGTCTGAATTGTGTCTCATTTCTGATCTGATGTTAATAAGAGCTCTGAGTGATTATTATTATGTGTCACAAGCTCCGGATGAAACCAGGGTTATATTTGGAGCTGTGATAAACAGTTGAGTCCGGCACTGGGGCGTCATCATGCAGTCACATGGTAAATAAAATGCTGTTTATCACAGTTTGGGCAGGTGCTGCAGAGCTGCGTGGAAAACCAACATGGGAAGAATCCAAAGCTGTCGATGGGAACGCAGTCACTTGCCTGTGAGTCACACTCACTGCTCAGAGTTAGAGCTTAATTCTAACTGACAGAAAAATAGGCATATTGAAAATGTGGAACTGGAGGAGGTGTGGCTTTTCTGTCTCTGGCTCAAGGAAGGAGGTGTGGCTTCTGTGTCTCTGGCTCAGTGGAGGATGTGTAGCCTCTGTATCTGAGTGAAGGAGGTGTGGCCTCTTTATCTCAGTGGAGGAGGTGTGGCCTCTGTATCTCAGTGAAGGAGGTGTGGCCTCTGTTTCTCAGTGTCAGTGAAGGAGGTGTGGCCTCTGCATCTCAGTGTCAGTGAAGAAGTTGTGGCATCTGTATCTTAGTGTCAGTGGAGGAGGTGTGGCCTCTTTGTGTCAGTGAAGGAGGTGTGGCCTCTGTATCTCAGTGTCAGTGAAGGAGGTGTGGCCTCTGTGTTTCAGTGTCAGTGGAGGGGGTGTGGCCTCTGTATCTTAGTGTCCGTGGAGGAGGTGTGGCCCCTGTATCTCAGTGTCAGTAGATTAGGTTTGGCCTCTGTATCTCAGTGTCAGTGGAGGGGGTGTGCCCTCTGTATCTCAGTGTCAGTGGAGGGGGTGTGCCCTCTGTATCTCAGTGTCAGTGGAGGTCTGGTGGTCATTGTGCCAAGTTTAAATCAACACTTTTTTTTTTTTTTTTATCTGATTAACACCTATCTGTATTTTTATTCGATGAATACGACGAATAAATACCAGTAAAAACGTTCAGCTTTCTCGCGTATCATTCTGTCATCCAAACCCAGTCTTTACCTAAAATGCTTCCTGTCAGCTTTTCTCACACTCTGCACCTCGACACATCCGTCCTGTCACATGCCATCAAAGCAGAATGCTGGGAAATCTCAGTGGGCGTGTGATGTTCAGATTGCACTGCATCCGGCCCACACACTGCGGCTCAATAAGCCTGTTTCCTGGCAAAAAAAGTAAAAGTAAAAAAAAAAGAAACCCAGAAAAACGATAATATAAAAGCACTAGCCTCTTCAATAAAGTGACACGGCTGCAGTTTTGCCCTCCCCGGGGCAGAATAGAGGAACATTAGAGCCGGACTGAAACCTCAGTGGGGCCAATCGACGCTCCACCGATGCTGTCTCACCACGCTCCCTCCTCTTTGTTATAAATTTACAGGAGTGCGCTTTGAGTTTGTGTGTGTGTGTGTGTGTGTGTGTGTGTGTTTGTGTGTGTGAGTGTGTGTGAGGATAAAAGCATTAGAGCTCAGTGTGTGTCTATTCCTAATGGATCCATATTATTCCTTTATTCTTGATTGGACTCCGGTCTCCAGTCACAGGCGTTCGACTGAATAAAAGGGCACTTTATGAATTTGTGTATTTGACTACGTGTATAAAAAAAAAAATTGGATAAAGGGCACTTCATTAACCCCCTAAACTCCAAAGACACACATTTTATCCACAACTTACTTTTATAAAATGAGCTTCATCTTTTTTTCCTTTTATCGCATAAACGCCTTAGAGAGCGGAAATGTGGAAGACTAATATTTTAATATCAGACACCATGGGAGATTTCAGAAAGGTGACTTTGATAAAAAATAAAATAAAAAAAATGGGTACTTGCGAACTTGTTCGAAATGAAGAAATAAAGTGGCTACACGGTGGAACGAAGCATCAATTTCTTTTTGACTAGCAAGCTAACTTTTAGAATAGCGAGCTCGCTAGTCTTGCTAGCTAAATATCTTCAGGGAAAATTATATGGAATTCAATCTGTTTAAAAATATTGAAGTTTGAAGAATTTTCTTGAGCAACTCAAAAACGTTTGAGATGGATTTGGACTGTAATTTACTTAAAAATCTTCTGACTTCTAACGCATGGCCCTTTCACAAACACGCCTTTTAGTACAAGAAAAAGAAAAAAGAAGGAAGATGAAATAAAACCTGACGTTCTTTTCCTGTTGTGTCTGCAGGAAGTTACAGCTCTACCTCTGCCATGTTAATCTGTATTCTATGTGACTCTCAGGACTCTTGTTTAAATAGAAGTAATCGTTGCTAATTATGGTTAAAAAAACACAGGAATTTGCCTTTACATTCTAGAAGGTCGTGCACAAACCTCTTGAGGTGGAAGGCGGGTCTTAAGTCTTAATGCTTTACTCTCATTGGCTAGTAAAATTTGAATAGTCAGATATATACTAAGGTTTTAGCTAAATGTTCAAGAACATTGAACTTTGGATCTAAAGGTCATGATTTTAAATCTCAGCCACATCAAGCTGCCCCTCTTGGGCCCCTGAGCAAGGCCCTTAATCCTCAACGGCTCAGGCATATGAATGAGATAAATGTAAGTCGCTCTGGATATATATAAATGTACACAACGCCTCCAGTTCGCAGGCTTTTCATACGATCTCAATTGCTAAGAAAGTCATTTTTATGTGTGTGTTAGCGCTTCACAGGATCGACGTCCGCTCACGACGCTAATCAATCTGGTATCAATTAGGCCATAATTGCTGAGTCAATGAGTGAGGAGGAGTGCTTAATTATTGATGAGGAGTCTAAAAGGCCCATGAGGTGTTTATTGGCAGGGAGGAGAGATGGAGCGAGAGAACGGTGGCGGAGAGAAAAAGAAGGAGGAGGACAGGGCGCGTGATGGAAAGATGGCCGAGGGCAAGTTTCTCAGCTGTCCGCAGCAGTGGGACTGAGCTGAGAGCTCGATCGATACATGCTGCCCTTTAGTCTGCTAGCACACAGCCAAAACTCGCCCCGGCTGTCGTTACCATCTGCTGCCCAACCCCCCCCCCCACACACACACACACACACACACACTCACATCCGTCCTTTGATTGAGCGATTTAAGCGCCCGTTATACGAATATTACTCATACTGCTAATTCGGCTAATACCTCTAATGTTATTTCGTTAACGTAACGATCAAGTCACTGTATAGATTCATACAATGCTGCAAGTTGTCATGGAAACACTATCAAATCCAGTTGTTCTGCAACAGCACACCAAATTAACCTGTGATTATTTTTTTGATTCGTTTAATACGTTATACTTTTAAATACATATATAGTTACATAAGAATCTTATTAGCATAAGATTTGGAAAAAAAAGAAGAACCCACGATGCCTTGGTCAAAACGACTACAACATGTAATAACATACTGTAGCGTTTTAGTGTCCAAAACAGGTAGCTAATTTGCCTGCTAGCAAGATGGCACCTACTTAGCGTACTAGCTATTTTGTGAGATTGTTCTGATTTTACTGTGAATCGTTCCTCAGGTAACGTGTGAGATGCGATACAGATTCTCAACCTGGAACCACCCTCGCAAGTTGATTATTTTTCTGTAACAGCGAACCGCAGAGATATTTTTTTCTCCTCAACCCATAGCAAACCACATGAACATAGCAATAAATATTTATAATTTTAATAATATCCCACATTTATGTTACAGCGTTCTTTTTTTCTTTATATATACAGTATATAGCATGTATAATTACAAAATGCATTACATAGTAACATTTAAATAATGCAAGATATTATGTATTAAAAATAATTAATTAAAATATTTAAGGCACTGCTATTTTTATTTTTTTTATTTTAATAATATACCTTCATATTTATTTATTGTACACTTAACCATCTATACATCGATCAGCCATAACATAATGACTACCTGCCTAATATTGAGTTGGTCCCCATTTAGCTGCTAAAACAGTCGTGACCCGACGATCATCAACATCAACTTCTTCAGCAGTTTGATCTACAGGAGCTCATCTGTAGGATCGGACCACACGGACCAGCCTTCACTCCTCACGTGCATCATTGAGCCTCGTCCCCCACGACCCTGTTGCCGGTTCACCACTGTTTGTTATGTACAAATGCACAAGAGCTGCAGTTTTGGAGATGCTCTGATCCAGTCGTCTAGACGTCACAATTTGCCAAACTCCTCCTTTTTTTTCCTGCTTCTAACATCAACTTTGAGGACAAAATGTAAATCTATCTATCCATCCATTGATTGAAGTGGAAGATCTCCTTCTTTAGAACTACTACACTATTGGGATCAATGTGAACTGCTGACTGCACCCTGTGTGTATGTGTGTGTGTGTGTGTGTGTGTGTGTGTGTGTGTGTGTGGCGAGAGAGAAGAAAACAGGTACGGTGAGATGACATGGCCTCTAAACTCAACATCTGGATTCCATTTATATTTAAATGAAGTCTTGTTTTCACCTTCCCGCGTTAGCACGAGTGCGGTGCCTTTTTTTTTTTACGGCACCGAGAGTCCTGATAGTGCTCACGGCTACACACCTGATCTTCATCATCCTCCTTCTCATCCTCTTCATTATCTTCATGTGTGTCTCCTCTAGTGTGTAAGAGGAGCTGATTTTGAAGACTGAATGTTCGAAGATAATGCGGTAACACAATAAGATTTGCAGAGGACACACACACACACACACACACACACAGACACACACACACACCACACACACACACACACACACACACACACACATCCATAATTCATCACAATTCCTATGCGTTCTTTAGGATCGAGATTTTTTTGGGGTTATAATTAGAGCTATGCATGCTAACCCCCGGCCCTCGGTTTAACCTTCACAACTTCATGCTGCTTCTTCTCGTCTCAGTCCGCTTCTTTCTTGGCGAGATTTTTGGCCGCAGGACGTCTGCTTCTTTTAAAACGACCTTGAAACGGCCAGCTTTGTTGAGAATCACTCGTTTTTTTCAAAAGCTCTTGGCTTCACAAAAAAACGTAGGGCATCTGTTTGTATTCAAAGTCTCTTATATTAGCGTTATATGTTAATGCGTGCACATTTATACCACAGGCCAGGCAGTTAAACGTATCACTTCCTGTTTCACTGAAGTAAAACATTAGTGCTGTATAAGTTCTTAGGACATTCATATTTTTGTGCTTGTTTATTGTGTGTGTGTTTAGGTTCGATGTATGACCTAGCATGTAGCTAAGACTGCTAACAATGCTAGCACCGTAGCTTAAAAGTGCAACAAGCCTTCATTATTCAGGAAGAAGAAATCACATCTTTGATGTTTTTTTTTTATTCAATATGATTGGTTTATATTACTATCAATGGTTATGTTTGACATGTTTTGTATCAGGGGTCTCTGCTCCATGTCTCTATTGCTTCAAACCTGAAAAGACGTCGAAGACCCCTGGTCAAATGTGTTTTTGGGGAAATGGTAGCTCAGGACTTGAGGCTCTGGAGTTACTACTTGGAAATTCAGGCGTTCAAGTCCTGATATTGCTGAACTTGGGTTCTCGAGCAAGGCCCTCAACCTTCTGTGCTCCAGGGGTGCTGTATAACTGTTGGTCCTGTGCTCCAACCCCAGTGTTCCTCATCCCTGGGATATGATTTCAATTTAATACATTTTTATTTGTATTTCTTATTGTATTAACAATTGACCTTGTCTCAAAACAGCTTTACAGAGATAATGCTGTGTGTGTGTGTGTGTGTGTGTGTAGCTTTCGACTGCACTGATATTTTTTTTTAACGGGTTTCAACGTACATGTGACAAGTAAACGCCCCTCATCACCCCTTTTCACTTTTAAAAAGTCTTTGTGCTAATGCTAAAGTCTGAGTGTGTAACATTTCCAGTGTGTAAATTACCTCCCCTCTGGCGTGACTCCTGCCAGGTGTCTCTAAACTCAGCCGAGCGTTATTGTGCTGCGCACGGCATCGCGCTCGACTCTTAAAGATGCCGGGCTTGTGGTGATGTTAACTAAACGCGCCGCGTCGATTAAGTGCAGGCAACAGGTCGAGCCCTTGGTGCTGATTGCAGCCGCCTCGTGACACAAGCAATCACCTTGATTGATTGGAGTGTCGGCTTCTTTCGGCCCGGCTGATTGGCATGTTAATGACACCGGCACTGGAAACCGCTTAGTCAGACCCACATTTCATGACAGTTAGCTGACCAGCCGAATGCAGTCTTCGCCCCCAAAAAGCTACGCTAGCACTCATTTGTTAGCGTGTATCTCAGAGCTATCTAACTGTGTCCAATTATCTGTCAAGCGCACGGCTATCGGCTCCCAGACTCCCAGCTCTTAGCTTTCGGGCTTGTCTGTGTGTTGATGTCTCCATACGAGATGTTAATAAATGAAACGCGGCAAGCTTTAAACTTTTCACACGGATGATAAATCGGGAAACAATCAGTCTTCAGGACGAACAAGTAAACATCCGGCAGAACAGTGTGTTAGCTTTTCGAGTCACTCTGTTCGGCCTCCAGGATGAATTCTGCCTCATAAAATAATGAATCAGAGTCTGTGAGGTGTTTCCGAGTGTGTGTGTGTGTGTGTGTGTGTGTGTGTGTGTGTGAATGAGATCAGGGCCTCAGCATCCTCAGTGTGACAACAGCAGATGTGTTTTTCACTTTAATACTCCCTCGTCACGTCTTTTTCTTCGTCCTTGATGGTCAGGAAGCCACGAAGGACTCGCTCTGTCCGGCCGCTAATGACTCCAAGACTCGCCCGTCCTCACGTTTCCTCACACACTCGCAAAAATGAAAAGAATAAGGAAAATCAGCTTCGCGTAAAAGCATGCCTTCACATAACATCTTTCAGCCGGAGAGCCGATGAATATGATGTCAAAATCCTTCTAACATTTCCGTGGGGTAAAATTATTTTATTTTTATTAGCATTTAGCAATGTTAAAGTTAAGTAGCTAACTTTTAGGAATAAGAATGATTGTAAAAATATATTAGTTAGCTACTAACTAGCATTTAGCAATAACACAAATGCTAAAATTATTTTTTTATTAATGCACTGGTATTGGATAGAGGGATTAAAGATACAGTGTTAGAGGTTGGACAGACAAGATGAAAAATGGTGGAAGATCAGTGGGATAAGTGGTAGAGGTTGGAGAGATAAGTGGAACAGTGGGAGATGATGGAGGGATCAGTGGTAAATAATGAAGGAATCAGTGGATAAGTGGTAGATGATGGAGGGACAAGTGGAACAGTGGTAGATGATGGAGGGATCAGTGTAGCAGTGGTAGATGATGAAGGGATCAGTGGTAGAGGATGGAGGGATCAGTGTAGCAGTGGTAGATGATGGAGGGATCAGTGGTTGATGATGGAGGGACAAGTGGAACAGTGGTAGATGATGGAGGGATCAGTGGTAAATAATAAAGGAATCAGTGGAGCAGTGGTAGAAGATGGAGGGATCAGTAGAGCATTGGGTAAGATAGAGTGGTGTTGGTCCATTCTGTGCTTTGTAGGTGAGCATCAATGTTTTAAACCCTAGTGGAGTGGTCGGAGAACATAGGAAGGTTAAGAAAACAGACTTTCAATTAGCAAGATGCAGCAGTCCATTCTTGAGATTATGAGTGGCCTTGTGGACAAAAATGAACAAATTCTCCTGATGTTATAAAGGAAACATCTACATGAGCATGTTAGATTAGCAATGTGAGAAGAAAAGGACAGCTGATTGTCCATGGTTCCCTCCAAGGTTGCCTGCAGAACAATGGTGAGATTAGAAGGTTGTCTATAGAGAGCACAAGATTCTTGACAAGAAGAGAAGTCACCAGGTGATGAACAGCATTTCATTTTTAATTGGATTAAGCTTCAGTTGAGCTGATGAGCTCCCATCCACACTGAGATATCTGTCTCATATGCATTATATGAATAGTTCTGACAGAAATTGATTAGCTATAACGCTAACGCTAATACAATCTCAGATATAATGTGTTTCTGAAGCAAAATTTTGTGTGTTTTTTTGTTGCATTTGATGTGTGCAACATGTTCGCTAAGACAAACTGAAGCATATTAGCAATTCGGCTTGTTAAAAACACACAAAAGCTAGTCACGGTTTTCCTGAATTTCTTTGAAGTGCGCTAATTACCATCACCCTGGGCACCTAGCGATCGCTTAGCGAAAAGAACTAAGTTTCTTAAACACCTGTGCAAGAGTCAGACACTGCTAAGCATTTAATAAATGCTAATCGTCGCCAAATCTTTCTTTGATCAGTTCAAACGACGTAAAAAGGTGCTAATAGCTACGAGATATGCAACTGAAGAGCTCCCTAATATTCTTTCTTATGCGTTGTTTTTGGCTTTACATCCAGCGTATAATGATTAGCTGATCACTCCTAAAGATAAGATATTGAGGTAATGAGCACTCTGGGAAAAAGCTTTATTTAGCAAGTACAATGTGAAGTAAAAAGAGACTGAAGAAGCTGTTCACGGCCTGAAATCACTTCATCAGTTTATACGCTATTAGCATTTTGTCCCTCCGCTGAGAGATTAGCATATGATCGAATCATTTGATTTTGTTCACCAAAATATTTGTTTACTGATTCGTTTTCTGTCCTGACAACACGTAATGCTGAAGTTACTGCTGCTCACTTTTCAAACGCTCTGTTTTCTTGGTAAAAGAAAATAAAGAACTGAGCAAATCAAGTGCACCAATCTGTGAGTCATCCTTGTTCATTTCTTTTTAGCGTTTAATAATGCCACAAGAGTAAAGTCAGGTACTGATATAGGTAAGTTGAGAGAAGGCCTGGGTTGCAGTCAATGTTCACCGAAATGTCCTACATGCGCTGTCCCTCTAATAAACTCATTTCTAATCCTGTCCATCGTCGTCACTCCCAACGAAAACCTCAACATCTTCAGCTCTGCTACCTCCAGCTCCACCTCCTGTCTTTTACTCAATGCCACTGTCTCTAAACCATACAAAATCTCAGGTCTCACCACAGTCCTATAAACTTTCCCTTTAAATCCTTTTCTCCCTCCTTAGTGTCCAACTTCTCCTAAAGCTCCTCATATGCTTTTTCCTTTGCTTTCACCACATCTCTCTTCACCTTCTGCCGCATCTCCTTGTACTCCTGCCTACTTTTCTCATCACTCTGTCAATCCCAATTCTGTTTCTCCAACCTCTTTCTCAGACACCCCACTCATGCAACAAGTCGGTTTGCAGGCCATCATCCCAGAAGGAAGCCTCTTCTGAAGCTGGCTCACAAGAAAAGCCATAAACAGTTTCCTTAAGAACAACCTGTCCAAGAGCAGGTGAACCAGAACCATGTCCTGTGGACTGATGAGACTAAAATAAACTTGTTTGGCTCAGATGGTGTCCAGCATCTGTGGTGACGCCCTGGTGAGGAGAACCAAGAAAATTGTGTCTTGCCTACAGTCAAGCATGGTGGTGGTAGCATCATGGTCTGGGGCTGCATGAGTGCTGCTGGTACTGGGGAGCTGCGGTTCATTGAGAGACACATGGATTCCAACATGTAAACTGTGCCGCACTGCAGTTTTCCAAAATTATAAGGATCCTAAACACACAAATTCCTTGCTGAGGAAGCTGAAGATGATAAAGCAGTCAAGTATGTCTCCAGACCTTAACCCTATTGAGCACCCGTGGGGCATCCTCACATAAAAGGTGGAGAAACGGCACGTGTGTAACATCCAGAAACTCTGTGATGTCATTATGGAGAGGTGGAAGAGGATTACAGGAACAACCTGTGCAGCTCTGGTGAATTCCATACCCAGGAAGATTAATGGAGTGCTACATAACGATGGTGCTCACACAGAATATTATCTCACATTTGTTGCCAGGTATTTAGACAATAATGACTGTATGTTGTTATTTTTAGAGGACAGTAAATCTGTACCGCTACACAAGCTGACTAAAATATATGCAAGTTTAATTTCGCTTTTATGGTTCCTCCACTTAAATGGATGCTGGAATGTGAGGGGTGCATTCACTTTTGTGAGATACTTTATATATTCTTTTATGTTAAACATTATTATTCATGTGTCTGTGAGGACCATATAATAATTTTTGGGATCGATCCGAAAAAAAAAAAATCATTTGTGCAGGCGAATAAAATATTTTCTTTATCTTAACATATTGGGACCTTGAATTTCAAAAGCATGGTTCGAAAAGTATTGGCGCCCACCCAATTCACAGACGCCGTTATAATTGAACGGGAGATCACAAGGAGTCTCGTTCTTCAATGTTTAACAAAGCTAGAGAAGCTTCTAGAGGATGCTGGAGGATGTGAAATCATTTTTAGCTTTGATATTCACAGGACTGACCTGATGCTTTTCAACCATGAGGCTGCCGGTTTTGTGTCGAAGGCTCATGGCGATAGAAAATAAAGGGGTTGTACAACTCATTTTTATTACACCAAGGACATGGGATTAATTAAAACCCGAGGCAAATCGGAGGAACTGGTGGATAAAAATATGAATTCTTGGTTTGTTTATATTCAATGTAAAAAATATTCTTCAGCACGGGAGTCATTAACTAGCTCATCAGGCCAGATGTTTCAGCGAGTCAAACCGAGTGTAATGTAATGAAATGGATTTCTTTCATCAATAAATGTGGAAATGTAAAAAAAAACTCAGCAACCGTTAAAACATGGTGAAAAGATTCAAGAAATCAAGAGTCATGTGATATAAAACATGGTGTAGCAGTTGATTATGGGATCCAATGCAATGCGTTTGGCACGTAACCTTGACATAGAGTATTTGCTAGGCTTCATTTTGCAAAAGCCAAACACTAAAACTCAAATATTTGGGTTTTTACACAACCTTTGAGAAGGTTAGACGATTTATTCTCCATGTTTTTGATAATAAATGTCAGTGGTGACATTCAAGAACTTAGTCATGTGACCAGGAGGGTATATAGGGTAGGTAATGAATTGTTGAAAAATCATAAATCATTATCTGGATGCGGACTTTCAAAAAAAAAAAAAATTTGCTAACACAATTATGTGAGAGATACAACTCAGAGAAAAAGCTACTTCTGTTTGTAGATAAATTCTGTTGAAAGTTTGTCCACCGTTTATTTTACTGTTTAACATTTTTTCAAAAGACACAAACAAACATTTTTGAGTTCTAGATCTGGAGTTTTGAGATTGAGACAATACTTCAATTTAATTCATTTTTATTTGTATACCGCATTTAACAATGAACATTGTCTCAAAGCAGCTTTAAAGTGTAACTTTGTCCCTGATGAGCGAGCCGGTGGAGACTGTGGTGAAGGAAAAACTCCCCAAGATGGCATAAGGAAGAAACCTTGAGAGGAACCAGACTCAAGAGGAAACCCATCCTCATCTGGGTTACACCAAATGTCCATTTATTCCAGATATACAATGTTAAGGGGCAGTGATGGTGATCAGATGCAAACTGTAGTCCTGAGTCAATGTAGCAGACTGTTGACATTAACTACAGTCCAAATCCACCCTCAAAGCTCACGTTCTTACTCCGGAATTTCATGGTACCCCACAAGGCGTTGATGAGGAACCGTCCCCAGCTGCACAGAGTGGCCTCCAATCGAAGAGAACACTATCTAGAGGCAGGCCTGGACGAATTGGGAAGGTCCACGGTGGGAAGAGGGGCAGGAACAGTGGTCACTGGAACCTCAGGAACATGTTTATCTCGATACTTCAAATAGCCGACTCCCTGATTAGTGCTCTAAATAGTGCACTAGTATCTCTTTCTATAAGTATCAGATTGGCCAAGCAGTAGTTCCTAGAATAGCAAAGTCCACTAAGGGTGGTGGAGTTTTGGAATAGGCTTCCTGATAACTTTGAGGCTCAGACACACACCATTGTCTTTTTTTATATCCATTGTCACCACTCAATATTAGACATTTATCCACATCAGATCTTGAAATAATCCCCTTGTTTTGTTTTAGCAGCAATGTACAATAACTATTACAGGATCAAATATATACTGTATATGGTTGTGGACACCTGAACCAAAATGATAGAATGTAAATTTTTTTGGACATCGCATTCCACATTTAGTTCGTATTTGCCCTTATAAGTACCTTCACTTTTCTAGGAAGGTGTTCCACTAGATTTTTGGGGATCCCAATAGCATTGTAGTCAGAGCTCTATAGCAGGAGATCTTCCACTCTAGCCCATTTAAGCATATGCGGCTTTGTGCACAGGGTTTACATTGTCATACTGGAGCAGGTTTGGGTCTCTTAGGTTAAATAAGGGAACATTTCATGCTCAATGACATTCTATACAATTGTGGGCTTCCTTTTGGAAAGTGAAGAATCTTTTTTTATTGCAAAATTTCTAATTCTAATAACCGGAGCACTGATCAATCGTGGTATTTAAGTGACTGATCCTTGTTATCTACGGCTGGTTCTGGTGTCGTGAGGAGCGGTGAGAAGGCCGGGGTGGCTGTACAGGCGGATCGGCGGGGGGTCCGGCAGGTGCGGTGCGCCCTAATTGAAGTGGAATCATTGTTCGGTTGGTGTTTCTGTAGCATGTGATCCAGCCTCATTCCTACGCCATCGTATGTTGCCTCTGTACTCGTCTCTTGCTGCCTATTAAGAACTGTTCCTTACAGCCACGGGGAGCCTCGTCTCATTATTCGAGTCAGAATGAAGTAACCAAGCAAGAAGAAAAAAAAAGTTCTCTTAATTCCATTTCCCTCTTTTCCACAGGCTCCCCCGAGGCACTGGAAAATTCACACCCAGTGCACACGAGGCACCCATGACGTCCCATATCTTCTACTTATGGAGCTAGCTGGGGACCTGAAAAATGCAAAGAGGATGCTTCATGTTCTTCTTCAAGTTCAGGGAAAATTTCACCAATGTTTGATCCAAATCAGTAGAAACTTCAAGATGATGGGCTGCTACCAAATCACGATTATTACTCAGAGATTGATTGACGTGTTTTTTTCGCAACTCACCCATTCAAAACTATTTAAAAATGGATGTGTACTATGTTTAATAATCTACTAAAATTTCCTGGGAACACACCTACACCCTTAACCTAATCACAATCTACCCATGTGTGAATATTCATGATATGCAAATTACATTTTTGTATATTTACAAATGTATTTGTCGCCTGGCTTTTCCAGTCATATAAATGAGGTGGTAGATTAGTGGATATGAAGGTCATGAGGTCAAATCCACAACCACACCAAGCTGCCACTCCTGGGCCCCTGAGCAAGGCCCCTAACCCTATATCTGCTCAGTTGTATGGAGATAAATGGTAGTCGCTCTGGATAAAGGTATATATGTGGTTCTTCCCCCAAATTGGTAGCACAAAATTGGAGGCCAACAATTGTATGGGACATGTTTGGATGCTGTGTCGGATCTCAGAATTCCCTCTGAGATCAAACACCTCAGGAGTGCTCCAAGTTTCCCTTCTTAGTTACCAATTCCCAAAAAACTTGGTTAGAACTCCCAATAAAAAGGCCCAGAGGCTTGGATGAGGACAGCAAAGTACAAGGACAAACACCCAACAAAAACACTCCAAGACTAATTCTTTTTAGAAAAATAGATGCTTGCAAGTGCTTCAAAGAAAAATCCCGAAAACCCTAATGGTGTAAATCACCTAAGGTGATTTCCACCCAGAACTCTTAGGTAGTTTCCAAAAATCAGAGCTCACCCAAAAAGAAAGTAGCAACTTAAATCCTGAAATAGAAGTCTTCAGACCGGCCTTGAAGATACTCCAACTATTACACGAAGTCTCCACCCAAACGAATTGCTTAGACTGCTGAGATCGCCTCCTATTTATTTGCAGGCGCCGTTAGGCACCTCCCTCCTTAATTTACATTTTTTAGAATTATTTTGCCCCTTTTTTGGTTCCTGGGTACAAAGCTAGCTCCATGAAGATATGCTTTCCATGGATTGGAGTGGAAGATCTCGTTCTACAAAGCTGCAAACCCAATCCTATTGAGGATGAATGTAAATGCTGACTGTGCCCCAGGCCTCCTCACATCAACTACATCAGTACCAGACTTTACTAACACCCTCGTGGCTGAACAACAAATCTCAAATAAATTGACATTGTAATTATGTGAGGATTTGAACAAGGAGACCAAGCTACTTCTAGTTGTAGACAAATTTGGGTGAAAATCCTAACCCTAACCCTAGACTCAATAATACATATTATTACATACATATTAAATACATATTTCTTCAGCCAGGCACCAGATGAAGATGGAAAATTCCAATTTTGAGTCTGGTTCCTCTGAAGGTTCCTCATACTGGTGAATTTTTTTCCTTGCCACAGATTTGCTTATTTTGGATAAATACATATAATTAACTTATGATTACATTTTTATTCTATAATTTTTACATTTTGTAAAACTGTCCATTGTCCAAGAGTAAAAAATGCTTTAGAAATAAATTGAATTGAATATTTTCTTACTCTCACCTCGAATGAGCTCAGATCTACTGTTCAGATCCACATTAAATATATCATCCAACTTTCATTTGTCTCCTTATAACCCTTACACCTCATTTGCATAATAAACCCAAATGTCTTTTTTAAAGATTGAGCACCACCCAAAAAATTTGATTGACAGGAATTGTATATACATGATCATTTATTTAATCACATGCAGTATTTCTCCTGTAATTCTGCGTTCAAAGTGTATTAAATATAACTATGAAACCCCTTGATGTTTCTATTCTTAAAATAAACGAATGAAATCTTTCAACTCGTTTATTAGCTGCTCACTCAGGCCTTTTCACGGCTCTATATTTAGACTACTAGGGTGTGTATTATGAGACACGGATATGTCTTTGTTCCCCGGGACCATCCGTGGGTCAGACGGTCGTGATGAACGGGTTCCTCGGCTGAGATCCGAAAATGTTCCATTCTGTCTCCTGAAATTCGGAACTCAAAACACGTCCTCCTGAAATCCAGGAGAAAATGAACTCAGCTTTGGTGTCTATATCACTGCTTACTGAGAGAAACTCGAACCTCATCACAAACACACACACTTTTGCTGTAAATATATATACATACACTATATGGACAAAAAGAATTGGGACACCTGACTTTTCCACCCACATGTGGTTCTTTCCCAAACTGGTACCACGAAGTTGGAGGCACATGATTCTAAAGGACATATTTGGATATAGTAGCATGGAGTTTTTCCATCACTCGAACTTTTAAACCTGTTCCAGCATGACGGTTCCCCTGTTCACAAAGCCAGTTCCATGAAGGTCTACTTTCCATGGGTTGGATTGGAAGATCTCCCGTTATAGAACACTGACCTCAACCCTATTGAATACCATTTTTTTAATAAATTCTTCATCCTGACTCTCCATGCCTCCTCACCTCACCTACCTTAGTACCTGACATCACTACCACCTTCGTAGCTGAATAAGGACGACACATCTCCACAAAATCCAGTGGAACATCTTGCCAGAAGATTGGAAGTTATTATGAGTAAATGTGAAATGGGATGTTCGAAAAGAAGCAATCTTTCATAACCACTTTATCCTGATCAGGCTCTTGCTGAATCTGAAATCTATCCCAGTGTCACTCGACACCATGTATGTCTGGCTTAAAGAATCCTAATACAGATGGTCCCTGAGTTACGCATGATTTTTCAATCTTACAATGACAATAACGATATGGAAAAATTTTCAAAAAGTTTTCGTAGGATATACACATGTACACACCTTCTGCCTTGTTAGATGCCTTACTCTCGTTAGCGGACAGAGTTCAGTTGTCTCGATAGAGCGCATATTGTTTTTGTCAAGTCAAGTCAAGTCAAGTCAAGTCAAGTTTATTTCTATAGCGCTTTTCACAACAGACATTGTCTCAAAGCAGCTTTACATTTGCATTTATCCCTGATGAGCAGCCGTGGCGACTGTGGCAAGGAAAAACTCCCTTAGATGTTATGAGGAAGAAACCTTGAGAGGAACCAGACTCAAAAGGGGAACCCATTTGGGTGACATCAAGAGTTTGATTATAAATTATCAACAATACAGAACACTGGAGAGTGAAAACTAACATGAGCACTGGAGTATATGATTATAAGTAGATGTTCTTTCTACAGTCTTTGGTATAAAACTAGGAGCTACTGAGCTCAACATTTGTGATCATCACAGATCCAGCATCAGCTTCTTCATGCCAGAGCCTTTAAACACTCCAGGAGGTCCAATGTCAAACTCCACACATGCAGTGGGATCCAATTGGCACTGGTACGTCTCTAGATGGTTCAGGATGTTTGCGAGTTCGCCATCTACTTCTTTAAAGTCCATAATCTTCATGAGGAGGGACGTGACTGGAGCTGGCCAAACCTCAGGAAGCGTCGGGATGGGGAGAGAAAGAGAAGCAGTGGAGAGGAATTAGCGTAGCTGCTGTTCATGATATTAACAGCACAAGTTGATAATGTGCATGTGATCAGATGTTCTGGAGCACAAGGTTATGATGTGAGACATATGTTATGTGTAGGCTTTGCTAAAAAGATATGTTTTTAATCTACACTTAAACTGGGAGAGTGTGTCTGAGCCCCGAACACTGTCAGGAAGACTATTCCAGAGTTTAGGAGCTAAATGTGAGAATGCTCTACCTCCTTTAGTGGACTTTGCTATTCTAGGAACTACTAGAAGCCCAGAGTTTTGAGATCTCAGGGAGCGTGGCGGATTGTAGCGTGTTAAAAGACTGGAGAGATACATGGGAGCCAAACCATTTAGTGCTTTATAAGTGAGTAGCAGTAGTTTGAAGTCTATTCGAAACTTAACAGGAAGCCAATGTAGGGACGATAAGATTAGGGTTATGTGGTCATATTTTCTTGACCTTGTAAGAACTCTGGCTGCTGCATTCTGGACTAACTGAAGCTTGTTTATTAATGATGCAGGACATCCACCTAGTAACGCATTACAGTAGTCTATTCTGGAGGTCATAAATGCATGGACGAGCTTCTCTGCATCGGATAAAGACAACATGTTTCTTAGCTTAGAAATATTTCTAAGGTGTAAGAAGGCTGTTTTTGTAACTTGGTTTTTGTACTTGGTTGATATGATTTTTAAAAGATAAGTTGCTGTCTAAAATAACTCCCAGGTCTTTTACTGTTGAACTAGTGGTTACAGAACATCCGTCTAAATGCAGGTTGAAATGCTGGAGCTTCTGTATACTAGTTTTTGTGTTTGTAGTGTTTTAAAGCCAGATTTTAGCTCTTGTTCCTCTCCTTTTTATCTGCGTTGCTGGGAAACAGAGCGAGTCCAGCTCCGCCCTCCACTCGTGAACCGGCGTTCATCAACGCAACCGCTGCCACGTTCAAGTTCAAGTACATTTCTATATCACTTTTCACAATGGACATTGTCTCAAAGCAGCTTTAATATAAGAATTAAAGTGAATGATGTGTATTTATCCCTGATGAGCAGCCATGGCGACTGTGGCTTAGATGAATGAGGAAGAAACCTTGAGAGGAACCAGACTCTAAAGGGGAACCTCATCCTCATTTGGGTGATATCAAGAGTGTGATTATAGTCTTTAAACAATACAGAACACTGGAGAGTGAGAACTAACATGAGCACTGGAGTGATGTTCTTTCTACAGTCTTATACAGTCATTTGAGGTTGTGGAACCAGGAGCTACTGAGCAACTCATAAAATAGCTCAACATTTGCGATCATCACAGATCCAACACCAGCTTCTCCATGCCAGAGCCTTTAAAGACTCAAAGAGGTCCAATGTACAAACTCCACATGAAGTGGAATCCAAATGGCACCGGTACATCTCTAGATGATTCTAATTGTTTGTGGGGTCGTCATCTACTTCTTTGTAGGTCCACAATCTTCATGATTGACACAACTGGAGCAACCTTGTACAAATTACAGTGATAATCCCCCATACTGAACACAGTTCTTGTAGGCTGGGCCATGTCTTCATTTACAATATTTTCAAGATACTCTGGGATCATCAGAACAGATCTCCATTGTAAGTCAGGGACCACCTGTATATGCCTGTATATGTGTATATACTGTATATATAAAACACATGAGTAGCTTAGAGACAACTCTGTGAATGTCCTAAAGTAACCCAGCTTAAGTTAAAGCTTGAACTCTAAAAAAACCTCTTCAGAGAGACCTAAACTTGGCTGTCCACTAATGCTCCCCATCCAACCTGACCAAGCCTGAGAGGATTCTTCCCGAAGAGTGACAAAACAAATCCCCCAATCCAGGTGTGTAAAGCTTGTTGTGTCAAAAAGACTTGATGCTGTAATTACTGCCAAAAGTGTTTCAAATAATAAAGGGTCTGAATGTTTATGGACATAATATTGTGATAGTTTATTTTTTTAAATTCCAAAATTTCCAGAATTCTGTTTTCATTTTGTTATTATGGGGTACAGTGGGACCCCCAGGAACTCGCGGGGGTTATGTTCTAACACCCCCCGCAACCCTATGGTACATTAGTGAATTCTTCTAGACATTATGTCCCTTTAATGTAATAAGGTGCTTTAAAATTTGTATGAAATTTGTTAGAGAAAACATAGTTTAAAATGTAATACCTAATGTTCCTAAACAATTCCTGTGAATTTTAAGATAATTCGCAATCCACAAATTTCGGATTCCTCCTTTCTGTCTTGTTTCTGTGTGTCTTTAGTCTTATTATTCCAGCTGAACTAAATGCTCTAAAAGTCTCTTTTGGAAAATATTTAGTTTCCTTAAAATGTTTTGTCTTTATGGACTTTTGATGGCGGTATTAACCTCTTATCGGTCATCTGATTCTATCTATGCGCCCACTCTTCTGTGGCTCGTTGTGAGAGGGTTTGACTCCCATCCTGTTATTTTGTCTTTTATTTATATTTCTTTCCGACCCTGAGATTTTAAAAGTAGGTGTTTGAGAAACCATGAGAAACTAAATCTTGGTGTGTCTTTACTTTTTGTGTTTGTGTTCATTTGTTGTACTACTGTGCTTTGAAGAATAGGCTGACCAAGCAATCATTGGCTACGCTTAAAGAGAAACCTAAGAATGTATTCATCAAATATTAATTCTTCAATGTCTTCTGTGTAGTACAAAACATGTATTTTTCTTTAACTGATGTAAAGTATCAAATTGGTATATTTCTGCATTTGAATGCCATACCATTGTGTGTTAGAGTTTATTTCAGCCTTGGGGTTACATCAAACGGTCACAAGGTGACGCTAGACATAACCATGCTCCTCATTCTAGCTGATACCAAGCAAAAACAGAATAATGCATTACCAAGTCACGCCTCTGTTTCGATCAAACTGCGCCCCATTTGTTCGTAGCTGTAACTCTGCACTCAAATTGTGACAAATCGTTGTTGCATTTCTCTCTCATTTGTTATATTTGTCTTTTACTATAATGTGTGTATATGTAAGCGTGTGTGTGTGTGTGTGTGTGTGTGTGTGTCACACCATCTGTTCAGCACATCTGCTCCAGTTCCAGTAATATAAATAAAAACATATCATATGTAGCAAACAAGGATGGCAAAACATTTTGAGATCCTGGATCTCATGGCAGAACTGGATGTGCTGCTCGATCAGGCCTGAGTCCTCATGATACTTCTCTACAGCAGCTAGACTTGGACCATTCAAGTGATTTAGTGGTTAAGGCTCTGAGTTACTGATTGGAAATTCGGGGGGTACAAGCCAAATACGCTACGCCAAGCTGCCACTCCTAGACCTCCATTGCAAGTCCCTTAACCTTATGTGCTCGAGGGGTACTGGATCATGGCTGACCCTGCTCTCTGACCCCAGCTTCCTGATATCTCTGGGATTTATGAACAAATTCTGAAGGCAAGTAGAAGCACAGTGGTTAATGCTCTGGGTTGTTGATAGGAAGGTCAGAGGTTCAAACCCTGGTATCGTCAAGTTGCCACTCTAAGGGACCTTAAACAAGGCTTTAACCATCTGTGCTCCAGGCGCGCTGTATCATCTCTGACCCAATGCTGCCTTTTGCATAATCAATCGCAGGATGAAACTTGTCTCTTGCCGCATCAGGAAAATGCAACAAGGCCCCAAGGATCTTCTAAACGAAGAGCTTGTTCAGCCTTGTCTGCCTTGACTGGACAACATATTTGTGATTCAAGGGGATCTGCATGGAAGACATAAAGTTCAAGGACAGCAACATCACCCCTTGGGAAAGAAGTAGTAGCTCAGTTGTTGAGATGTTGGTGATCAGAAGGTCATAAGTTCTACCACCACTAACTGTCATTGCCGGGCCTATGATCAAGGTCTCTTGACTATTTAGTTGTATGAAAGAGATGATTGTAAGTCACAGTGGATAAGGGAGTCTTTGCTATCAGATTCGGAGGAAGCTGAGGAGGCCAGCAAAAAAAGGAATTGGTACCTCAGTGGTGAAGATGTTGTACTTCTAATTGTGAAGTTCAGAAAAAAAGGATGAAGATATCATACAGCAGTCTCAGCAGGCATCGTCATCATTTTACCCGCAGCAGATGATTCAGCTGTTTGTGAAAGTGCAGAGAGAACATCACCAACCCTCTCAGGTACAACATCTCTTGTCTCTAAAAGATAGAAGGACACCAGAAAGTAAAAACAGGACTATGGTTGGATAACTGGAATACTTTGCAAGGTATATTTTGATGTACCATTCTACTTGAAGACGTTTCAGGTCCACACAGAAGCAAAACTTGAACAACTAGCATTCATCCCTCCAACGTGGGAAGCCGAAAGACAAAGGCTGCGGTTCTATTCCAGGAATAAGTCCTGACTGTAATCTAAGGGTTTACTCATAGTTGCGTGTCTTCTGTAATTGATAATTTTAGCTCCCATGTAGTCTCCTTATTAACGAACAGCAGCACTCGAGGGCCAATTAAGCTTTTTTTCCCCCCTCACATCGCATCTTCCTCTCTTAACCTAATGTTTCTGATGGATCGTTTTTCACGTTGATCAGCATTATCACATCGTACGCTTTTATCTCCCTCTGAGTGCCATCCCGTCTAATCAGGACGCCTTCAAACGGATCCTCACTGCTTTGATGATTCAAAGTCTCAGCTCAGGAGAAATCAGTAAAAAGCACTTTGGGTTAGCATGAGGCTTCGATCTGAAGATGGATGATGTTGATCAACCACACAAATACACACACACACACACACACACACACACACACACACACACACACACACACACACACACACAAAATCTAGTGCCGTCGTCAACCGCAAAAGGTCATAAAGACTGCTCAGAATCTGGACTAGGATGTGGTTTGGGTGTTTGTGTCTAAACAGAAAATGTTAACATCAAATCCATTTACTTTTATAGCATTTGGCAGACAGCCTTATCCAGAGCAACTTACAATTATCTCATTTATACAACTAAGCAGTTGAGAGTTAAGGGCCTTAATCAAGGGCCCAATATTGGCAGCATAGTGTTGCTAAGGATTTGACCGCACAACCTTTCATTCAAAAGTCCAACATCTTAACCACAGAGCGAATACTTCCCAGCATTCTTGAACCTCCAAGCAAAACCCTCTAAACAAACCCTTTTCTTTTGTGGGGCCACCCTTGAGTGAGGGCATATACATCAACTGCTTACTATAAATTAGGTTACTGTAAGTTGCTCTGTATAACGGCATCTTTCGAATGCTTTAAATACAAATGGTTAAGCTTTTGGTCTATTAATCAGATGGTATTGAGGTTTAAATCCCACCACCTCCAAGCTGCCCCTGCTGGGGGGCACCTTTGAGCAAGGTCCCTAACCTCAACAGCTCAGCAAAAATGATGTTATTGTAAGTAATTCTGGATAAGGGCATCCTCCAAATGTTGTAAATGTAAAAAGTGAAGCTGTTGATTATCTTATCATAATGGTACTGAGTTCAAATCCCACCACCAACAAGCAAGGCCCCTAACCTCAACTGTTTAGCATAAATGACGTTATTGTAAGTAATTCTGCACAAGGTCATCTTCCAAAAATGTAAATGGTTAACTGTTGGTCAATTAGCTGCCCCTGCTTAGTGGGGGGGTCACCATTGATCAAGACCCTTAAGCTCAATTGCCCAGTATGTTATATATAATTATAAATAGTTTTGGATAACGGTGTCTTCCAAAAATTTAAATCATTATGTTGGTCTACTAATCAGAAGGTATTGAGTTCAAGCAGCTCCTGATGGTGGGTGGGGCCACCATTGAGGAAAGCCCCTAACCTCAAATGCTCAGTTGAAATGATGTTATTGTAAGTCACTTTGGATAAGAGCATCTTCCAAATGCTGTAAATATAAATGGTTAAGCAGTCGGTTCACCAATCCGAAGGTATCGAGTTTAAATCCCAACACCTTCAATCTGCCCCTGCCAGGGGACCACCCTTGAACAATGCCCTTAACCTCAATTGCCCAGTATAAATAAGATCATTGTATATTGTTTTGAATAACGGTGTCTTCCAAAAATGTAAATAGTTAAGCTGTTGGTCTACTGATCAGAAGGTATTGAGTTCAAATCCCAGCACAAGACACATACCCTCAACTGTTCAGTATAAATGATGCTATTATAGGCCGCTCCGGGATAACAGCATCTCCCAAAAGCTGTAAACACAAATGTTAAGCTAATCACAAGATATTGAGTTCAAATCCCAGCACCTACAAGCTGCCCAGGTTGTGCCCTTGATCAGAGCTCTTAACCCTTAGCAATATATTTATTTGCTCTGGATAAAGGGCTGTGAATGCTGTAAATGTTCTAAAGTAACCCCATTTTCTCCTATTCAGGATCACAGCAGCTTCAAGGGAAGCAGTGTTTTTACCAGATGATCATATTATCCATTTCTTCCCCTTTCCTGAGCTCCTCAGGGACACGTTTCATATAATAATCCGCCGTGTTAAAATTCAAGCCCTGCGTCTGCTTGCTTCCTGTCCATCTTCTTGACGTCGCATTACAGGTTGTGTAAGAATGCAGAGATTATGCTTTTTTCTTTTGCTGGTTTCCCTTTTCGAGGGTTCTTTCATCCAGGTGCTAAATTTGGCTACTGGAGATCGTTTGGCTTGTTCTGGGTGTGTGTCTGTAGTGTGTGTGCTGTGTGTTGGGATAATTACGAGTCGTGAGAGAGTGGAAGTGAGAGCGAAGGGTGAACCTGATCTGATTAGACAATTCAGTGGCGTTAGGCAGAGATAATCAGAAAACAAAACAACGTGTGGGGAGATAAGTGTTTGCTAATTGTGGTGTTAGCTATGGAGAGATGAGGACCGCTAACACTTAAAGTTCAAGAGGGTTTTTTTAAAGAATAAAACAGGAAATTACGTTTTTTTGTAGAGCTCTACACAGGATCTGGTGTAGATTGTGTAATCCTAAGCATGGGCTGAATAATACTGAATTATTATTATTGTTTATAATACCATCTCTTAGCTAGGAATGTTGTCCAATCAGCTCCAGGGTCCCCTGTATGAATTTCTTGTCACATGCTCTCTCTGGGTTTTTCGGCTAGGCAGACTCCCTGCGATAAATGGGAACTTGTGTGCATGGTGTCTTTTATATTCTCATATGGGGTAAATTTTCACAACTTCCCATAGACTGTTCCTTGAATTTGGTGCAGATTGTCAGGATTATGTACTGGGAATAGGTTTCCCACAATGCTTGACTTGCTGCACCTGGGTGACACTCGTTGTAATTAGCATTATATAATAAGCTCTGATCTCATCCCTACTGAACACCTTTGGGACGAATGTGAACGCTGACTGCACCCCAGGTCTCCTCACCTACATCAGTATCTGCCTTTCATAACAACCTTGTGGCTGATGAATGAAAATATCCTTAAAAAAAGTTAAAAAGTCTAGTGAAACATCTTCCTAGAAGAGTGGCAGGAATTTTAAGAGCAAATTTGGAATAAATGTGGAATGTGATGCTCAAAAATCACACATATTTATGTGTGGTGACCCAATAATTTTGTCAATATAGTGTTTATATATATATTTATATATATATATATATATATATATATATATATATATATATATATATATATATACACACACACACACTCCATTTAATACGTCTGATTGTCCGTTTGAGACGTACCCATGACAACCAGCAGAGAACTGCAACATAGTGGAAGTCACAGCTGTATTCTGTTTGTGATTTGGAGCAAGTGTGTGTATGTGTGTTTGTGAGTGAGTGCTTGGACAGAGGGGAGAAAATGCATTATTTACAAGACAAATATAACTATGGAACGCATCTCTGACCTATCTATAGTTTGTGCATGTCACTTGGACTGTACCATTTACTGTATCATGGGGTATATTGTAAAATATTGATTATTAAAACGTCTATGTGAAATACCCCAGAGTTCTGATCTTGTTCGTGGTCTACATGACTGAATTGGATGCCAGAGCACCGTGTGACTCCACTGACAAACCGGCGCTTTAACGGCAATTAAACACTGACATGTTGTAACCCTTCACATGCAGAGGAAACAGCAGAACTGTGACCCTCTCACACCTCGATGGGCACTAAGCAGGTGATGGAGGTACGGTGTCTACACAGCCGAAAGCAGAAATCCGTTCTGAGCAGCGAAGATTTTAACTGTATTAAATCCACAAGTATAATGGAAGCTAAATTATAATGATGTCTGGTCCAGGGGGTGGGTCCTGATTCGGACCTCATCCAAGAATCCAGTGTCCTGATGTGGTTTGTGGACACCTGAACACAAGCTTCTTTTTGAGCTATCCCATTCCACATGTTTTTATAAGAACCTCTACTCTTTTGGGAAGATTTTTCTTTAGATTTTGGACTATATTTTACCATTCACTAAATAAGGAACTGATTTAGAGGAGCTCTATAGCAGTATATCTTCCACACACATCCCACCCATGGAAAGCAGATCTTCATAAAGCTGGCTTTGTGCACTTTGTATTGCTGGAACAGGTTTGGATCTTCTAGTTCTACTGAGGGGTTAATTTTATGCTTATACAGTTGTGTGCCAGCTGTGTCGGCTGGCTGGAAAAGTCAGGTGTCCAAAAACCTTTGCCATTTCAGAGTACCCACAGTGTGCTTTAATGGTAATGGTGTTATGAGCTGATGATTAATGGATGTGTAAGAAGTGCTTTGCAGAAGATTCCTCCTCAGGACCCGGTGTGTATACATTTGCACGTCCCTGTTGTAAAATCCCTCCACCTCAGTAGGTATTATGGTCTAATCGCTGGCCGAGGTGTTTTAATTAGCGAGGGATCCTTGTTCGGAAGGCAGATGGCACAATCCTCTGTCTTTTGTTAAAGTCACACTAATTAAAATTCTCTGAGAAGAGCGCTCTCCGCAGAATGCATAATAAGAAGGCTCGCCTCAGAAACTAATAAGAGACCTGATGCCTTGACAACAGCCTCACCTTGAAACTTCGGCCGAGTCGATTTCGCACCGACTCGAGACACCAAAGCCTCCAGGCTCAAGGCGGGGAAGAAACACACACGTTTTCAAAGTACTGAAGCAGAACAGTCTTTCAGAGCCACACAGCCAGTCCCAAGGCCAAACCCTGGAGTCACATGGCCAGGCCCAAGGCCACACCCTGGAGTCACACGGCCAGGCCCAAGGCCACACCCTGAAGTCACATGGTCAGGCCCAGGGCCACAACCAGGAGTCACACGGCCAGTCCCAAGGCCATACCCTGGAGTTTCACGGCCAGGCCCAGGGCCACACCAGGAGTCACACGGCTAGGCCCAAGGTCATGCCCTGGAGTCACATGGCCAGGCCCAAGGTCATGCCCTGGAGTCACATGGCCAGGCCCAGGGCCATTCCCAGGATTTACACAGCCAGCCCAAGGCCACACACTGGAATCGCATGGGCAGGCACAAGGCCATGTTCAGAAGTCACACAGCCAGGTCCAAGGCCATGCCCTGGAGTCGCGTGGCCAGGCCCAAAGCTATGTCATGAAACCACATGACCAAGCCCTGGGCCATGCCAAGGAGTCACACGACCATGCCCAGGAGCCACATGGTCACGCCCAAAACTACACCCAGGTCAGCTTTATAATTTAATAGTGCAGGAACAAAGGAGGAACAAGGAAGTCTACACTATTAATGAGGGATGGGCAGGCTGTGATTTTCTCACACACACACACACACACACACACACACACACACACACACACACACACACACACACACACACACACACACACACACAGAAATGCTGGAGCAAACTGACAGCTATAATCAAACAGACTGCAGATTCACAGCATTCTCTCTCTTTTTACCTCTATCCATCTCAACCTATCTTCTTTCTTTCTTTCTTTTCTTTCTTTTCTTTCTTTCCTTGTTTCTCACAATTTGTCTTTCTTTCTTGTGCTTTCTTTCTCCTCTCTCTCTCTTTCTCTATCTCACAGACACACACAAACAGTCTCATTCTTTTTTATTTTCTCTCTCTCTCTCTCTCTCTCTCTCTCTCTCTCTCTCTCTCTCTCTCTCTCTCTCTCTTTCTTACATCCAATTGGTCTTTGTCTCTCTGTTTAGACTTCCCCCTGCCTTTCTGCCTGTCCTCTTACTCGTTTTATCTTTCTTTGTTTGCCACTTTGAGAGCAGAAACATACTTGTATGTAACTATAAATGGATAAAAATAAAATAATCAAACCTTAGTAAAAAGTAAATAGAACCTTGTAACGGTGAGCAGAATGCTCGTATGCACAGTATGAAGTAAACTTTTTCTAAGTAAGTGGTAACAGAATCTATAACAGCACAACACCAGCCCAGTATAAATGATAACTCTGTTCTCCTCAGGATCAGAGTCCAGCAACGGCCTTCAGGGTTCATCAGCTTTACTCCTGAGAGGCCTGAAAGGCTGAAGACATGCATTGGTGATTTTTCTGCTTCTTATAATTAACTCATGAGCTTTTTCAGATGTCAAGAAATGTGGAAATTCCCAAACGGTGCTGGATTTCCAGCTCGGCGCGACTTTACTTGATGAGTCCTAAAGGTCACGGCAGCTTTAATAAGAGCGTTCCTTATTATTACTGCTGATTTACTTCTGCCTAGTAGGAATGTATTGCTATACACTGTATGGACAAACGTTTGGGGAGTTGAACCATAAAATCGGTACAGTATGTGCTTCTTTTTGAACATCCCAGTCCACGCTTAGTCTCCATTTGCTGAAGCTACACTCTTCTGGTAAGATGTTCCACAAGATTTTGTGGATATTTGTGCTATTTCAGCCACAAGGGTGTTAGTAAATGGCTGGAAACGTCTTGTGTCCCACTCATTTTGAAATCGGGTGCTCTAGTCTTTCCTGGTTTTGAACATGTGTGTTTTTTTTTCAACTATCTTATTGACTCAGCCTCGATTTTATCCGTTTTGTTATTTCTCCCGGTACGAGTGTTGAAATCGGGAAGACGACGACATGAAGGCGAAGGTATTTAATTGAGTTTGCGTTTTTAATGCAGCTTGAATAAAGAGCAGACGCCGGCCTCAATACGTCTCACAAATTGAGTTCACTTCCTCGTTGCTTTTGAACGCTGCACCTTGACTTGCCTCTTTCAACCCAATTAATCCCTGTAATGATGTCAGAGTCTTCCAAAGTCTCACTGTTCTGAGAAAGAAATTTATCTGAGTGCTCATGTGTTTGTAATGAAAAGTACAAAAGATCGGAGGGGAGAAATGTATGATTGACTGTTTGTGGTTATTTGATTTTTTTCTTATTATTAATCTTCTTCCTCTTCTTATTATTATTCCTATTACTGTAAAGCACATTAGCGTGTGTGTGTGTGTGTGTGTGTGTGTGTGTGTGAAAACACCAAGTCTTTTATGTTGTTTGAGAGACATTTACATGTTCTTTGGCACTGTAAAGGTGTAAAGGTTTGTTTTGACCAAACACATCTATAAAGGAAACTTTATTATAATTCAAAAAATCCTCCCTCAGCACGAAGAATAGCTTCACACACTCTCAGCATCTGGACAGTTCATTTCTCCAACATTGAGCTAAAATACTTTGCCGTGTCTCTTATAAAACTCGCCAAAGATGTTCTTCATGTTGGAGATGTTGAAGGTTTCTTGTTCATCTCAGAGCAGTTCAATAGGATGTAGGTGCAGTGACTGGGCAGGTCATTCCATGATAGATGACACTCCAGATGACTGTCTGCTCTCTAAATACTCTTTCAGAGCTCAGGTGTACGCTTCTGCTCATCGTCTTGTTGTATCGTGAAGTCTGTTCCAATGAGCTGCAGTCCAGATGGAATTGAATGGTGGTGAAGTATGAAGTGGTCGCCATGTTGGTTCAGTGTTTTTATACTTTCTGGAATAAGTCTCCAAAACAAACCCAAACCATTAAGTTTCCACCTACATGTGTGACTGTGGGGGTGAGGGAGTCTAATCACATCTTTTCTCCTGTTCTCTGTCTTACACAAGTTCTTCTCTTAGAAACTAAAGCTGTCCAATCTGTCCACAGAACTTTCTTCCATCTTTCTTAACCTTCTAGTTCTATTACCTGGTTTGCTCCATTGAAACATAAGGAATGTCTCAAAAACACCAATTTCACGATTCGAAGCCACACTAGAGTCTGAGCAGCTAAAACTGATCGACACTTTTTGGCCAATCAGAATACAGAATTCATCAGCACTTTGATAAAACAGGAAGATTATAAGCACATCTGGCGCATCTTTAAAAGTCATATGTGGAATTTTTGTATCCAATGCACTGTATAGAGAATAGTTTGTGGAGAACTGAGCGTAAGATTAGTATGTGCTGTTTTGAACATATCTTTTCACAGAGAAGGTGCAGGTGAAGTCAGGGTTCTTATTCATCCCAAAGGGTGGATGGATGGATTCATGGAGGGAGGGAGGGACAGGAGGAAGGGATGGGTGGGTAATGGGTGAATTGTTGGATAGATAGTTGGATACATAGAGGTGTATAAGGTTAAGAGGTATAAAAGCGTGAATTGACTGATTGACAGATGGATGGATAGATGGATAAATGAGTGGATGGATGGATAGAGGGACAGATATATTAAAGGGTGAATAGATTCATAGATTTGTGGATGGATGGATGAATTGATAGATAGATAGATGCAGAGACAGAGGTGTAAAAGGGTAAATGGATGGATGGGTAGATAGTTGGGTATGTTGATGGATGGATGGATGGATGGATGGATGGATGGATGGATGGATGGATGGATGGATGGATGGATGGGTGAAGGGATAGGTAGATGATAGATGGAGGGTGAGAGGTATTAAAGTGTGAATGGATAGCTGGAAGGGTGGATGGATGAAGGGGTGGAGGTAAAAGGGGGAATGGATGGATAGATGGAGGGGCTGAGAGGTATAAAAGGGTGAATGGATGGATAAATAGATAGATGGATAGATTGAGGGGCTGAGAGGTATAAAAGGGTGAATGGATGGATAAATAGATAGATAGATGGATCAATAAATAGATAAAGGGGCAAAGTTACAGTATAAAAAGGGATGGATGGATGGATAGATGGTTGGGTGGATGAATGGTTGGGTGGATGGATGGATGGATGGATGGATGGACAAATAGATGAGGTATAAAAGAGTAAATGGATGAATTAATAGGTGAAGGTATGGATAAATAGATGGATGGATCAATGGGTAGATGAAGGGGCAGAGGTATGAAAGTGTGAATAGATGGATGGATGAATGGAATAATATATGGATAAATAGATGGATAGATGGAGGGGCTTTGTACCGAATGGCTATTTGTACTGATTGACCAACCTGGGAAAGATGTTCTGCAAGTTGGAGCAATAAAGGATGGAGATGGAAATGTGTTGACTAGTGAGGAGAGTGTGTTGAGAAGATGAAGGGAGTATTTTGAACAGCTGATGAATGAGGAAAATGAGAGAGAGAGAGAGAGAGAGAGAGAAGGTTGGATGGTGTGGAGATGGGGAAGCAGGAAGTAGATAGGATTAGTAAGGAGAAAGTGAGAGCAGCAATTAAGAGGATGAAGAGTGGAAAGTTGGTAGAAGCATGGAGATGTTTAGGAGAGATGCAGTGGAGTTTTTAACAAGGTTGTTTAACAAGATTTTGGAATGTGAGAGGATGCCTGAGGAATGGAGAAGGAGTTTGCTGGTACCGATCTTTAAGAATAAGGGAGATGTGCAGACCTGCAGTAACTACAGGATAATAAAGTTGGTCACACCATGAAGTTATGGGAAAGAGTAGTGGAAGCCAGGCTGAGAGAAGAGGTGACCATCTGTGAGCAACAATATGGTTTTATGTCGAGGAAGAGCACCACAGACGGAGAATTTGCTTTTAGAATCTTGATGGAGAAGTATAGAGAAGGACAGAAGGAGTTGCATTGTGTATTTGTGGATTTAGAGAACGTGTACGACAGGGTGGAGAGAGGAGTTGTGGTATTGTATAAGGAAGTCAGGTGTGTCAGAGAAGTATGTGAGGGTGGTGCAGGACATGTATGAGGACAGTGTGACAGCAGTAAAGTGTGCAGTAGGAACGACAGACTGTTTCAAGGTGGAGGTTGGATTGCATCAAGTATCGGCTCTGAGCCCTTTTCTGTTTGCAGTGGTGATGTACAGGTTGACGGACGAGGTCAGACAGGAGTCTCGCTGGTCCATGATGTTTGTGGATTATGATATTGTGATTTGTGGTGAGAGTAGGGAGCAGGTTGAGAAGAGCCTGGAGAGGTGGAGATATGCGCTGGAGAGAAGGGGAATGAAAGTCAGTAGGAGTAAGATAGAGTACATGTGTGTGAATGAGAGGGAGGGCAGTGGAGGGGTGCGGTTGAAGAGAGAAGAGGGGGAGAAGGTGGAGGAGTTCAGGTACCTGGGGTCAACAGTGCAGTGTAATGGAGAGTGTGTTAGAGAAGTAAAGAAAAGAGTGCAGGCAGGGTGGAGTGGGTGGAGAAGAGTGATAGCAGGAGTGATTTGTGATAGAAGAGTATCTGTGACAGTGAAAGGGAAAGTTTATAGGACTGTGGTGAGACCTGAGATGTTGTATGGATTAGAGACAGTGGTATTGAGTAAAAGACAGGAGGTGGAGCTGGAGGTAGCAGAGCTGAAGATGTTGAGGTTTTCGTTGGGAGTGACGACGATGGACAGGATTAGAAATGAGTTTATTAGAGGGACAGCACATGTAGGACGTTTTGGAGACAAGGTGAGAGAGGTGAGATTGAGATGTTTGGACATGTACGGAGGAGGGACATGGGGTATATCACTAGGAGAATACTGAGGATGGAGCCACCAGGAAGGAGGAAAAGAGGAAGACCATGGAGGAGGTTTATGGATGTGGTGAGGGAAGAAATGCAGGTAGTTGGTGTGAGAGAGGCAGATGTAGAGGACAGGGGGGGTATTGAGGCGGATGATCCGCTGTAGCGACCCCTAATGGTAGCAGCCAAAATGGATGGAGGGGCAGAGGTATAAAAGGGTGAATAAATGGATAGATGGATAAATAGAGGGGGAGAGGTATAAAAGGGTGAATGAATGGAAGGCACTCAGCTCATTAGTGAACAGATGTTGAACGCTTATCTTTGTGTGTTAACAGTCTGCGAAAGCAGCACAATATCTCTGCTGAAGCCTGGTGTCCCAATACTTTTGTCCTTGTCACCTATATTTCAAATAATAATAATAATAATAAAATTTATCAAGACATTGAGTCGTTTTTTTTTTCAAGAACTTTTCCTCAGGCTGAACTTTAAGTGCAGTTCTTTTATTAGCTGAAGACCTTTATAACTCAAAGCGAAGGTCAGATAATTATTTGATGGTTAGAACCTGGGAAAAAGCAGAGAGTGGAGTTCCCTTCTTCAACCCAGATTTAAAATCCCTCCGGATAATGAGTGTGTTGGATCTGGGAGATCGAGGAGGTCTGGGGTGTGGATTGCAGCTCCTAAAGTACATCCTCACAAGCCAATTTATTGTGATGTAATTAAGTCACAGTGTGGCTAAGGAAGGGGAGGGAGGGGGGGGGGGGGGGGTTAAGGGGCAAAAAAACAAAGAAGGGGTTGATGTGAAGGGGACAATGCGAGACGGAGCCCTGCAGCTGGCGTCGTCGTCCGAACCCCGAATGAAACGCTCATTACGAGAGGTATGAAGAGAAGCTGACCCGTGTGCCCCTGGCAGGCTGAGATAAATAACCCTCGGCCTCCTGCGATCGATTCCTCTTTAATGACATGCACAAGAAAAGTCATTTCCACATCTCGCTCTGTCATGGCAGGTAATCAGATTCGCCGTGGTGACTAATTCCACCTCTTGAAGAAACCGCCGTGATACACAGGCGCACGATCTCGGGTTCTGATCTCATTAGGCTTCCTGTGATGCTTCTCCACTCTGTCTTCGCCACTCCGATATATACATTTACATACCAAAGTCGAGAATGTATCGGGACCTCAGACTCGATCTTAACGTAATCAAAAAACTCAGGATGAGACTTTTTCCTCTCATGTGCTGTTATTTTTTTATGTGTAGAATGAAATAGTCCTATCTCCAAACTGACTGAAAAAATCCCTAAAAGGAAAAGAAGCTTTAAAACCCAGAGTTATAAAAGAGCTCCATATTCTCCATGTAAGAACTAAAATCTGTCTGCTGAACCCAAAGCTTTTACACTCGAGACTTTCTGGAAAAGTAAATATCATCGCTATCTATCTATCTATCTATCTATCTATCTATCTATCTATCTATCTATCTATCTATCTATCTGTCTGTCTGTCTGTCTGTCTGTCTGTCTGTCTGTCTGTCTGTCTGTCTGTCTGTGTATCTGATCACAACTCAGCACTTATCTGCTGTACATTGTGTTTATTTTTTTGCTTACAGTTTATCTTTAGTGCTTAGCGTGTGTATGTGTGTGTGTGTGTGTGTGTGTGTGTGTGTGTGTGTGTGTGTGTGTGTGTGTGTGTGTGTGTGTGTGTGTGTGTTGCCTGATGGTTCATAAAAAAGCTTTTACACAGTCTGGTCATGAAGGCCTGGATGCTTTAGTACTTTTTGCTAGCTGGGGGAAACACTGTGTGTGTGTGTGTGTGTGTGTGTGTGTGTGTGTGTGTGTGTGTGAGAGAGGTGTGTGTGAGGAGTGTGTGAGAGGTGCGTGTGTGTGAGGAGTGTGTGAGGGGGTTTGTGTGTGTGAGAGAGGTGTGTGTGTGTGAGGAGTGTGTGTGTGTGTGAGGAGTGTGTGTGTGTGTGAGGAGTGTGTGTGTGAGGAGTGTGTGTGTGTGAGGAGTGTGTGGTTATCTGTAATTCTGGTGGGTTTGTGGATGCAGTGTGTGTGTGTGTGTGTGTGTGTGTGTGTGTGTGTGTGTGTGTGAGGAGTGTGTGGTTATCTGTAATTCTCGTTGGTTTGTGGATGCAGTGTGTGTGTTTGTGTGTGTGTATATGTGTGTATGAGGAGTGTGTGTGTGTGTGTGTGTGTGTGTGTGTGTGTGTGTGTGTGTGTGTGAAGTGTGTGTGGGTGTGTGAGGAGTGTGTGTGTGTGTGTGTGTGTGTGTGTGTGTGTGTGTATGTGTGTGTGTGTGTGTGTGTGTGTGTGTGTGTGTGTGTGGGGTATATGTGTGAGGAGTTTGTGGTTATCTGTAATTCTGGTGGGTTTGTGGATGCAGTCTGTGTGAGGAGTGTGTGTGTGAGGATTCTGTGTGAGGAGTGTGTGTGAGGGTTGTGTGTGTGTGTGTGTGTGAAAGGTGTGTGTGAGGAGTGTGTGTGAGGGGTGTTTGTGAGGAGTGTGTGTGAGGGGTGTGTGTGAGGGGTATGTGTGTGTGAGAGGTGTGTGGTTATCTGTAATTCTGGTGGGTTTTTGGATGCAGTGTGTGTGAGGGTGTGTGTGTGTGTGTGTGTGTGTGTGAGAAGTGTGTGTGTGGGGGAAGTGTGTGTGTGAGGGGTGTGTGTGTGTGTGAGGAGTGTGTGTGTGGGGAGTGTGTGTGTGGGGAGTGTGTGTGAGGGTTATGTATGTGTAAGGAGTGTGTGGTTATCTGTAATTCTGGTGGGTTTGTGGATGCAGTGTGTGTGTGATGGTGTGTGTGTGAGGGTGTGTGTGTGTGTGAGGGGTATGTGTGTGTGTGAGGCGTGTGTGGTTATCTGTAATACTGGTCGGTTTGTTGATGCAGTGTGTGTGAGTGTGTGTGTGTGAGGGGTATGTGTGTGTGAGGAGTGTGTGGTTATCTGTAATACTGGTGGGTTTGTGGATGCAGTGTGTTTGGTGTAAATGCTCTTGATGAGGTGAAGAAAAACCCTGATGTTGGAATTAATTGTGAGTCAGTAATAATCTCATTCATGTCTCAACCTCAGTGGACAATAACTGAGTACACAGAACACTTCTACCTGGACTTGTCTAAGACTTATTCGCTCTTGGACTTGTTCTTAAAAAAGTCAAATGAATGTTTGCATTGTCTTTTTGTTAGGACACACTGTAAGTGATGGTGAAAATGAAAGGAAAGGAACCCATAATCAGTGAAGGTCAGTCATCAGGAAACGATGTGAACAAAAGTCAAAGAAAGCATAAGGTTATAAATACACACACTAATCAAAGGCAAAAATGTTGAGCTTCTGATCAGAAGGTTGTGAGTTTGAATCCCAGTACCACCTAGCTGTTACTGTTGGGCCCCTGAGCAAGACCCCTTAACCAACCAATGCTTAATTGTGTAAACAATATGTTTTTAAGTCAGTCTGGGTAAGAATATCTGCCAAATGCAAAACAGGTGTGGAATATAAGGGGATGTGAAGGTGGAGGTTGACCAGAAACCGGGGGATGTTCCTGGCTCCTGTCAGGAGTTGGTTATTCCATCACTGCCCCAAAGTTTCTCTAATCTCAGACCTTCACAGCATTGTTTTTGACCAACCAGACTGCATACACTAGTGCTTTAAGGTACAGAGCATTATTCTCGTTATTTTCATGTATATACAGCAGATAATGAGATCATAAAGAATATCAATTCCAGCAACAAAACTCTGTACTCAGCATTACAGCAATGCACATGCACAATTACTGCTCAAAGCTCCAAGATCTAGGTTTCTACAAAGGACATTGAGAACCACTTAAAAATGTGGACAAATGTGTTGGTACCACTGGAGAAGAAATACAAATCACAGTATTATTGTGACGTTTCGAACTAATTGTTTCCTGCACTATTTGCTCAAATGCAAAAGCTTCTGGGAAAATGACTTTTGGGCAAATGAGACAAAACTGGAGCTTTTTTTTTGTTGTTGTTGTTGTTGGCAAGGCACATCAGCTGCAAAAATGAAGAGCACAAAAGCTACTGTAAACATGAGGGCTGCTTTGCTACACCTGCCATGGGGATCCCTGGATCTGGGCACGAATCACAATGAAATCTCAAGACAAGGTGGAATGTACTTCCCAGTGTCAGAAAGCTCAGAGATGTCAAAGCTCATGGGTTCTACAATGAGATATCAACCCAAAACAAACTGCTAAGAACAAAATACTGGTCTGTCCTGAATTTGCCTTATGGGAACCCTGATCAGAATCCTTTTGTTTGTCCATAAAGTGAATAAAAATAGAAATACAAATTTTAGTAGAGCTTTATAGCAGTGCCTTCGTGGAATCACCTAAACCACCTGCGGAATATATTGTAGCCTCAACGCTTTATTTATTTGTTCGGGTCCCGGTGTTATTTATCCAACATCAGCGGCATGTTGTTTGCTCATCATTAACTTAATTAGGTTTTCAGTCTTTTAAGCAGCAATTGACAGAAAGCATTACTCGCTCCAACCTTGCATCACATGAGACGCGATTTGATCGATAACGCAGCAGGAATTGAGCTTCAACCTTCAGAAAACAAAACCCCCCACACACATATGTGTATATAAATATATATATACACCCAACTCCGTAACTTTTCAAAGCTCGGATTTACGATACGTTTCCGGTTCTGCAACTTGTAGTTTTAGACGATTTTGTTTGGTGCCAAATCTTAATATTAAATCGATTTTCATGAATACAGCTCAGTGTTAATAAAGCTCAGACAGACTTATTATGTTTTCACGCTGTGCCATTTTGCCCAAATGTCAGTCTCTCAAAAGAAAGAGAGAGAGAAAAAAAAAAACGCTCTCCCACAACAAAATCGATGGCTGTCATGCAGCGTCTAAATGTTTCATTACTGTAAATACGGCAGGAGAGATATGGATCGGGGGGCAGCTGAGTGTACGCTTTGGTCGGGGAGAAAAGGGCCTGCAATAAAAGCACATTGATCTCCTGAACTCACGGATATACAGACAGCCACGTTGGGAGTCTGGGGTGGGGGGTCAGATGGAGGGGGAGGGAACTCAGGGAGAATTTTTGTTAGAAAAGGAGTTAAGGGTGGGGGATATTTCATGGGTATACAAATGGCCATGTTGGGAATCTAGGGGGGAGGGGGGGGGTTATGAGGGGAGGTGATTTAATAGAAAATAAGGGGTGTTTCGTGGATATAAAATTGGCCATGTTGGGAGTCTGGGGTCAGGGGGTAAGAAGGTTTTTAGTTGGCAAAGAAATTAAGGGTGTGAGGTATTCCATTGATATACCACTGGCCAGGTTGGAAGTCTGGGGTTGGGGGGGTCAAGTTCAAGTTTATTTCTATAGCACTTTTCACAATGGACATTGTCTCGAAGCAGCTTTACAGAACTTAAGAATGAAAGGGAATGACATGTGTTTATCCCTGATGATGAAGCCTGGGGCGACAGTGGCAAGGAAAAAACGCTTTTAGATGAATGAGGAAGAAACCTTGAGAGGAACCGGACTCAAAAGGGAGCTCATCCTCAGGATATCAGGAGTGTGATTATAAATAATATAGTAATACAGAACACTGGAGAGTGAGCGCCGGAATGTGAGATTGTGAGTAATGTTCTTTCTACAGTTTTATACAGTCAGACATTGTTGTGGAACCAGGAGCTACTGAGCAACTCATAAAGAAGATGAACATTTGAGATCATCATAGATCTAACACCAGCTTCTCATAGAGGGGGGAGTTTAGGAAGGATTTTAGTTAGAAAAGGAGTTAAGGGTGGGGGGTATTTCATTAATTTACAGGTGGCCATTTAGGGAAATTGGTGTGGGCATATGATGGGAGGGGGTTTAGTAGAAAATCAGGGGTATTACATGGATTTTCAAGTGGCAGTGTTGGGAGTCTGGGGTGGAGAGACAAATGAAGAGAGAGGGAGCTTAGGAAGGATTTTAGTTAATAAAGAAGTTAAGGGTGGGGGTATTTCATGAAAATACAGTTGGCCTTGTGGGAGATTTAGTAGAAAATAATGGGTATTTAATGGATATTTGGGAGTCTGGGGTAAGGGTCAAATGAGGGGGGCTTAGGAAGCATTTTGGTTGGAAAAGGAGTTAAGGGTGGGGGGAAATAGAAAATGAGGGGTATTGTATGGACATACAGGTGGTCATGTGAAATGGGAAGGCAGGAAAATATGGGAAGGGAAATTGAAAAGGATGGGAGGTACATTAATTTGGGAGTGTTGAGCTGGGGTTTGGGTGTAAAAGAAGGTGGTAAAAGGGTGTAAAAGGTGTCATATATCATATCGTATATATATATATACACAAGCTGTATGTCCATGATATACACACAAAAGCAGTCATGTTGGGAGTCTGGAGAGTGGGGGCAAATTGGGGGCTACTGGGTAAAGGGGGGGTGTATATCATGGACATACAGGCATCTTTGTTGGGAGTCTGGGTGCTGGGGCAAATGAGGGGATGAGGTTAATTGAGAAAGGAGGGGGAGTTAGAGTAGCTGGTTAATGCATGAGTGTGTGTGTATGTGTGTGTGTGTGTTTGGAGGGTTGTTTGATGGAGCCCACTAGCTCTGATATTAATGGTAGGAGGATGTGAGCGCTTCGCTGCTGAGGCTTGTCATTTTTCAACAAGACAACAGCAATGCACTCATATGTCTGTTCTTCGCTTGCCTGACATGTTTGTGTGCGTGTGTGTCTTCAAGTTAGAGAAGACGGTCTTGAGGGAACCATTAGCTGGATCAGAGCACAGATCTATAGATGATTACCAAGGTCAAGCTCGGTCAATAAAACCCACGCGAGGTGATCGATGGCTGAACGAAGATGAACAGCAAAACCACAAAGCAGTAATGACTATATTTTGGAGGTTACATAGTGGAGAAGATAAACACGTGTGTGTGTGTGTGTGTGTGTGTGTGTGTGTGTGTGTGTGTGTGTGTGTGTGTGTGTGTGAGAGGAGGAGGTGAAGAGTATGCGAGTTATGACGCACCAGCAGGTGTCTCTCTCTAGTCAAATCTCTTTGTTTTTTCCCCTCACACTCATGATAAAGTGATGCAGAAAAGAAAAGACCGGAAGACACTTTATCCTTTTCAGCATTGATGTAATTTACACCATGAACCCTGTGGTGTAAAAAAACAACACAGCGCCGATTCTGATTGGTCGAATGGTGATTTATTTCTGTAATGCGTTACGGTTTCTATAGTAACAGCTCATGTACAGGGATGTGTATACAGTGCAATGACGTGGCGTTTCTATGCTAAATGTATAGACAAAAGTTTATAGACACCTGAGAATAAGATGTGATGTTTGAGTGTCCCATCACATATTTAGTTTTCATTTCTCTTAGAATAAACTCCACTTCATTGGGAAGATGATTCACTAGATTTTGTGGAAGTTTGTGAGAATTCATTTAGACTAAAGTCAGGTACAATTCTTCTGTATATAATAGTCTTATTCTGTTCAATCATCCTGTATATAATTCATTATATATCTTTGATTATCCTCATATTTATAGATCACTGTGTATAACTTCTGTACAGTTACACATTTATTGAACATGTTCTATATTGTCCATTTTTATATTTCACGTTCTTTCCAATGTTGTCCCTCACACACATCCTGTACTAATACAACTTCTCATATAAGTTCATTATAACATTATGAGTAGTGAAGCGAAGAACACTGATGATCTCTTCATCATGGCACCTGTTAGTGGGTGGATTTATTTATCAGGCAGCAAGTAAACATTTTATCCACAAAGTTTATGTCAAAATCAGGAAAAATGGGCGAGCGTAACGATTTCAGCGAGTTTGACAAATTTCGCTGTCTAGACGGCTGGGTCAGAGCGTCTCCAAAACTGCAGCTCTTGTGGGAATCTATCTATCTATCTATCTATCTATCTATCTATCTATCTATCTATCTATCTATCTATCTATCTATCTATCTGTCTATCTGTCTGTCTGTCTGTCTGTCTGTCTGTCTGTCTGTAATGTTTTGTATTCCCTCTATTCTGTATCCCCAGTGAATCTTGTGTTTAATTTTGATCTTTTTTATAATATAAGTATGGAATTACTGCATTGACCTTGTCTCCATGTGATCTGACCCCATCTTCCCCTCCCCCGGTGTGAATTTTACCTACGATCCTCTGATGTTTTTTAATAAAGGGACTCGTCACGTACGTCCCACTGACTCTGGCTCTGGTTTGTTTATAGCAACAGGAATGCCGCGACCTCGCGTTCGTTTTGCTTTTGGCAGCAAACGGAATGACATCCAGATCAAATGAAATATCTAGTTTTTGAAAGATCCACACTCGGAGATCTGTAACTTGTGATTGGCTGGAAGAAGTGAACACACAGCTAGTTAAATCCGCGTTCTGAATAAATGTGCTGTTTATAAACACATTAAAGCTGTTGTAGACATTTCCCAATCACCTTACTGACCCCATAGAGGAGTTTTAGCACGTAGTGGAATTAATATGGTGAATACGGTATGGTGATTTTAATCACAGGAGGAATTTGGAGATGAACTGGAGAAGAAAATGAGAACTAGAAGCACCAGGAGGTATCTCCAACAGCTTCATTAGCTATCAGTAACTCTTAATTCAAACTCATGCACGTAAATGCGCACTACTTTATCTCTGGGTGCGATTCAGTGCAGCAGGATTCTAGATTTAACAAGTCGTATATAGAATAAGGAGGAAAATTAAGTTCAGTCTGTTTTGATCTGCGAACATCAATAACAGCTTGAACTTGTCTAACCCTAACCCACCACAAAGCCCCCC
The DNA here is from genome assembly GCA_039877035.1 of Silurus lanzhouensis. Lineage (NCBI taxonomy): Eukaryota > Metazoa > Chordata > Actinopteri > Siluriformes > Siluridae > Silurus > Silurus lanzhouensis. The sequence continues at coordinate 646,084 of JBCEWE010000425.1, forward strand.
AATGCTCCAACTCACACCACATTAATCATTTGCAACCTTCAATTAAAAAAAAGGTTAAACACAATTAATAATCATTGCAAAAATGCCCGAATTCAAGTATGAATCTGCTGGGCTCACTTGCGCCCCCTAGCTGGTTGGGCCCTAGGCGGCTGCCTAGTTTGTCTACGCTCAGAATCAGAATCCTAAACAGCTTTATTGCTTTATATAAGTATGATGGATGGCACTTACAAGGAATTTGTTTTGGTGTCAGAAGCTTCTAGCACATTTAGTTATCTTCTTCTTCTTCTTCTTTCGGCTGCTCTCATTAGGGGTCGCCACAGCGGATCATCCGTCTCCATACCACCCTGTCCTCTACATCTGCCTCTTTTACACCAACTACCTGCATGTCTTCCCTCACCACATCCATGAACCTCCTTCTTGGCCTTCCTCTTTTCCTCCTACCTGGTGGCTCCATCCTCAGCATTCTTCTACCAATATAATTCATGTCCCTCCTCTGCACATGTCCAAACCATCTCAATCTCGCCTCCCTCACCTTGTCACCAAAACATCCTACATGCGCTGTCCCTCTAATAAACTCATTTCTAATCTTATCCATCCTCGTCACTCCCAACGAAAACCTCAACATCTTCAGCTCTGCTACCTCCAGCTCCACCTCCTGTCTTTTACTCAATGCCACTGTCTCTAATCCATACAACATCGCAGGTCTCACCACAGTCCTATAAACTTTCCCATTCAATTTTGCAGATACCCTACTATCACAAATCACTCCTGTCACTCTTCTCCACCCACTCCACCCTGCCTGCACTCTTTTCTTCACTTCTCTAACACACTCTCCATTACTTTGCACTGTTGACCCCAGGTACCTGAATTCCTCCACCTTCTGAAGCTCTTCTCCCTGCAACCGCACCACTCCACTGCCCTCCCTCTCATTCACACACATGTATTCTGTCTTACTCCTACTGAGTTTCATTCCCCTTCTCTCCAGCGCATATCTCCACCTCTCCAGGCTCTTCTCAACCTGCTCCCTACTCTCACAACAAATCACAATATCATCCGCAAACATCATAGTCCAGGGAGACTCCTGTCTGACCTCGTCCGTCAACCTGTCCATCACCACTGCAAACAGGAAAGGGCTCAGGGCCGATCCTTGATGCAGTCCAACCTTCACTCTAAACCAGTCTGTCGTACCTACTGCACACTTCACTGCCGTCACACTGTCCTCATACATGTCCTGCACCACCCTCACATACTTCTCTGACACACCTGACTTCCTCATACAATACCACAACTCCTCTCTTGGCACCCTGTCGTACGCCTTCTCTAAATCCACAAATCCACAATGCAATTCCTTCTGTCCTTCTCTATACTTCTCCATCAACATTCTCAAAGCAAATAAGGCATCTGTGGTGCTCTTCCTCGGCATGAAACCATACTGTTGCTCACAGATGGTCACCTCTTCTCTCAGCCTGGCTTCCACTACTCTTTCCCATAACTTCATGGTGTGACTGATCAACTTAATACCCCTGTAGTTACTGCAGGTCTGCACATCTCCTTTATGCTTAAAGATCGGTACCAGCACACTTCTTCTCCATTCCTCAGGCATCTTCTCACCTTCCAAAATCCTGTTAAACAATCTGGTCAAAAACTCCACTGCCATCTCTCCTAAACATCTCCACGCTTCTACCGGTATGTCATCTGGTCCAACCGACTTTCCACTCTTCATCCTCTTAATCGCTGCTCTCACTTCCTCCTTACTAATCCTATCTACATCCTGCTTCACCAACTCCACATCATCCAACCTTCTCTCTCTCTGATTTTCCTCATTCATCAGCTGCTCAAAATACTCCCTCCACCGTCTCAACACACTCTCCTCACTAGTCAACACATTTCCCTCTCCATCCTTTACTGCTCTAACTTGCAGTACATCCTTTCCAGCTCGGTCCCTCTGCCTGGCCAATCGGTACAAATCCTTTTCTCCTTCCTTAGTGTCCAACCTCTCATACAGCTCCTCATATGCCTTTTCCTTGGCTTTCGCCACATCCCTCTTAACCAGCTGCCGCATCTCCTTGTACTCCTGCCTACTTTTCTCATCACTCTGTCTATCCCACTTCTGTTTTGCCAACCTCTTTCTCCTTATGCTCTCCTGCACTTCCTCATTCCACCACCACGTCTCCTTGTCTTCCTTTCTATTTCCAGATGTCACACCAAGTACTTTTCTAGCTGCCTCCCTCATCACTCCTGCAGTAGTTGCCCAATCATCCAACACCTCCTTAACACCACTGAGCCTCTCTCTGACCTCTTCCCTGAACCTCACACTACACTCTTCCTCCTTCAGTTTCCACCATCTTATTCTTCTTTCAGTCCTCACTCTCCTCCTCTTCTTCTTCGCCTCCAAAACCATCCTACAGACCACCATCCTATGCTGTCTAGCTACACTGTCCCCTGCCAACACCTTACAGTCGCCAATCTCCGTCAGGTTGCATCTCCTGCATAGCACATAGTCCACCTGTGTGCACCTTCCTCCACTCTTATACGTCACCCTATGATCCTCCTTCTTCTTAAAATAAGTGTTCACCACTGCCATTTCCATCCTTTTAGCAAAATCTACCACCATCTGCCCTTCCACATTCCTCTCCTTAAAACCATACCTACCCATCACCTCCTCGTCACCTCTGTTCCCTTCACCTACATGCCCATTAAAGTCCGCCCCAATCACCAACCGTTCTTTCCTAGGTACACCATCTACCACTTCATCTAATTCACTCCAGAATCTTTCCTTCTCCTCCATCTCACAGCCAACTTGTGGAGCATAGGCACTGATGACATTTATCATCATCCCTTCAGGTTCTCAAAATGTCACACCCTCCCTGAGATCTCAAAACTCTGGGCTTCTAGTAGTTCCTAGAATAGCAAAGTCCACTAAAGGTGGTAGAGCTTTTTCACATTTAGCTCCTAAACTCTGGAATAGTCTTCCTGACAGTGTTCGGGGCTCAGACACACTCACCCAGTTTAAGTGTAGATTAAAAACATATCTTTTTAGCAAAGCCTACACATAACACACATCACATCATAACCTTGTGCTCCAGAACATCTGATCACATGCACATTATCAACTTGTGCTGTTAATATCATGAACAGCAGCTACGCTAATTCCTCTCCACTGCTTCTCTTTCTCTCCCCATGGCGAGACACCCTGAGGTTTGGCCAGCTCCAGTCACCTCCCACCTCGTGATGATTACGGACCTTTGAAGAAGTAGATGCCGAACTCACAAACATCCCGAACCATCTAGAGACGTACCAGTGCCATTTGGATCCCGCTACATGTGTGGAGTTTGGCATTGGACCTCCTGGAGTGTTAAAGGCTCTGGCATGGAGAAGCTGATGCTGGATCTGTGGTGATCACAAATGCTGAGCTCATAAAACTCGGAGCTACTAACCATATAGACTGTATAAGACTGCAGAAAGAACATCACTTATAATCTTATACTCCAGTAATCATGTTAGTTCTCACTCTCCAGTGTTCTGTACTGTTGAAAGATTTATGATCAAACTCTTGATGTCACCCAAAATGAGGATGGGTTTCCCTTTTGAGTCTGGTTCCTCTCAAGGTTTCTTCCTCATAACATCTAAGGGAGTTTTTCCTTGCCACAGTCGCCACAGCTTGCTCATCAGGGACAAATTCACACCATTCACCATCACTGTTGATTTGTGTAAAGCTGCTTTGAGACAATGTCTGTTGTGAAAAGCGCTATACAAATAAACTTGACTTGACTTGACTTGACTTCAACTTCCACCTTCACGATCATCACCCTATCAGAAACTCTCTTCACCTCCACTACACTCTTACTGTACTCTTCCTTCAGAATCACCCCTACACCATTTCTCTTTCCATCCACACCATGATAAAACAGTTTAAATCCACCTCCAATGTTCCTGGCCTTACTCCCTTTCCACTTGGTCTCCTGAACACACAGCATATCTACCTTTCTCCTCTCCATCATATCAGCTACTTCTCTCCCTTTACCTGTCATAGTACCAACATTTAAAGTACCAACCCTAACCTCCACTCTCCTACACTGCTCCTTTCCCTGCCGTCTCTGTAGACGTCTTCCTCCTCTCCTTTTCCTCCTTCGGCCAACAGTAGCCCAATTTCCACCGGTACCCTGTCGGCTAACGATACCTGTGGCGGTCATTGTTAACCCGGGCCTCGACCGATCCGGTATGAAATTCTCATTTGTGATCCGCATATTTGATTTGGCACATGTTTTACGCTGGATGCCCTTCCTAACGCAAACCCTCCCCATTTACCCGGGCTTGGGACCGGCACTAAGAATGCACTGGCTTGTGCCTCCCTAATGGCTGGGTTAGCACATTTAGTTATATATAATAATATATATAATAATATATATCTATATCTATATCTATATATATATATATATATATATATATATATATATATATATATATATATACAGTGCCCTCCACAATTATTGGCACCCCTGTTTAAGATGTGGTCGTGGACTTCTAAAAATTCTCCTTTTTTTTAAAACAACATAGAACCCAAATGCAAAAAAAGAGAAAAATCCAACCTTTCATTTAAGTACATTACTTTGGTGGTAAAAAAAATCACACATTTAGAAAAAAAAAACAAAACTTGAAATCATGTGTGCCACAATTATTGGCACCCCTAACAATTCCTCTGAAAAATTTAATTGTTTTTTTTTTATATATATATTTCTGTAGTTGCTAAGGTTGGTCAGGGTATCTAGGGACTTTTAATTAGTAATTCATGATTTCCTGTTTCCCTGGGGTATAAATATGACGTGACACAGAGGCCTAATTCTCTTACCCATTTGTCAACATGGCAAAGACAAGAGAACACACCATTCAAGTAAGGCAGATGTGTGTCGACCTTCATAAGTCAGGCAATGGCTACAAGAAAATAGCCACTCGCCTTAACTTGCCGGTATCTACAGTCAGAGGAATCATTAAGAAGTTTAAAACAACTGGAACAGTGACAAACAAGGCTGGAAGAGGTCCCAAGTTTATCTTGCCACAACGCACAGTGAGGAGGATGGTAAGAGAAGTAAAAAAATTTCCCAAGCTCACCATCACAGAATTGCATCAAAGAGTGGCATCTTGGGGTCACAGAGTCTCCAAAACAACCATCAGACGCTCTCTACATGCCAACAAGCTGTTTGGGAGGCATGCAAGGAAAAAGCCTTTTCTCACTAACACTCACAAACGTAAACGTCTGGAGTTTGCTAAGCGGTACTGGGACTTCAACTGGGATCGTGTGCTTTGGTCAGATGAGACTAAGATTGAGCTTTTTGGCAACAAACACTCTAAGTGGGTCTGGCGAATGAGTATGCCGAAAAGCACCTCATGCCCACCGTGAAGTATGGTGGAGGATCTGTGATGCTGTGGGCCTGTTTCTCTTCCAAAGGCCCTGGGAACCTTGTTAGGGTGCATGGCATTATGAACGCTTTGAAGTATCAGGATATTTTAAATAAAAACCTGATGGCCTCTGCCAGAAAGCTGAAGATGGGTCGTCATTGGGTCTTTCAGCAGGATAATGATCCAAAACATGTGGCAAAATCTACACAAAAGTGGTTCAGCAGTCACAAACTCAAGGTCCTCCCATGGCCATCTCAGTCCCCAGACCTCAACCCAATCGAAAACCTGTGGGGCGAGCTAAAGAGAAGAGTGCATAAGAGAGGACCCAGGACACTGGATGATCTAGAAAGATTGTGCAAAGAAGAATGGTCAAAAATCCCTCTCTCTGTGTTCTCCAATCTTGTGAAATGTTATAGGAGGAGATTAAGTGCTGTCTTGTTGGCAAAAGGAGGTTGTACAAAGTATTAACATCAGGGGTGCCAATAATTGTGGCACACATGATTTTAAGTTTTTTTTTTTTTCTAAATGTGTGATTTTTTTACCACCAAAGTAATGTACTTAAATGAAAGGTTGGATTTTTCTCTTTTTTTGCATTTGGGTTCTATGTTGTTTTAAAAAAAAGGAGAATTTTTAGAAGTCCACGACCACATCTTAAACAGGGGTGCCAATAATTGTGGAGGGCACTGTATATATATATAGATATAGATATAATACATTTGTAGTAAATATAATACAAAACAAAAAATAGGTTTATTGGACAATTTACATTTTTTTATTTTTTATTTTATTTCTAAATATTTAAATATATTTAAAAATTATTAATAATTTAAAGGTGATCAATTATATAAACACACACTGTGGCTCTGTCATAGTCAAGTAATCAGTGATAGTGTGGTGTAATGGGAGTTCTTCTAACAGAGAAACCCCCAGAAATAAACGCAAGCACTGCGACTGGAGACTCCTTCCATAGTTGTCAAAGAAATCTTGAAAAACTTTCACCATGGACAGCGACAAATAGGAAATAACCATCGGGTCAACCTGAGAACTGATGAAGGAATGAAAATGAAAATGTGACGAGAGTGTGTTTCGAAACGAGGCCCAATCTGACGACATCCCATATCATCTGACTCTACTGTAAACTCGTAGCACAGATCACGCCGCATTACCGAACATGAAACCGGAGCCTTTTTAGCTCGGCTGAAAATAGCTGGCGATTAATTACGTGTGTGAAACAAGAAATCACTCTTATCTGGACTCATGCAGCCTTTAATTAAAAACAATAATTGAGGAAATACAATTTTTTTTTGCTTTCATTTATTTATTTGATTTTTTTATTATTCCTGAATTAACGAATACACCCTCTTATGCCAGAGAACAATTATCCGGTCTGCCTCTTCCATATGACCTTATAATTTAATGAATATGGAATTGCCTGAATCTACTACTATTTGTTGTTTTCTCCTCCTCCTCCTCCTCCTGCTCTTGTTTTCCCTTCAAAAACAACACCCGGCTGCACTCGCTAGCAAAAATAAAATAAAGTGGGAAACACAGAAATTCATTATAGCCAAAGGCGTAAACAATTATCAGTCACCTCTAATCCTGTGTTCTGGCCAAAACCGCTTCAGTGTACGTTTTTGTCGTTCACGACTTTGATGATTAACACACTTTACCAGAGTGTCAAGACGTCTAGAAAATTAGAGATGGCGCAAATTAGCATTCGGGTTACGTGCCATCTCTCGTGATGATGCCCCTGTTTACAGATGGCCGGTTTTCGTTAGAGCCATTTGGTTAGCAAAACATGGCAGCGCTCTGAGGAAAAAAAAAAAAACCAGATCATTTCTTCAGGGTCCCTTTGTGTCGGGTAGCGTGTAAGCCCAACGTCTGGGGGGGGGGTTTCTTCCCTGCCGAGTTTAATCTGATCTAAAGCACCTAGTTCTCATATTCAGATGTGCGAGAAAAACCTTGATTAGCTGGATCAGGTGTGTTAAATTAGCGTCGGGAGCTCGGCGGGGAAGGCAGAACTCCAGCTGAGAGAGAGAGAGAGAGAAAGAGAGAGAGAGAGAGAGAGAGAGAGAGAGATTTGGTGCAGGTTTGGTAAGAAATCTTTCCGTGTTGTATATGAAATATTCAAAATGTTCGGATATTCAGATGTTTTTGATGGAAAAGTTATCAGATTCAGAATCAGGTTATGTTCTTGCGATCAGCGATGTTCTTGCGCTCTTGAAGTGTCCCAATCAAAAGACCTCGAACGACTCGTCGCAGCATCGGCGGCATATTTCACGTTTGCTCTTCGTTGTTACTTGCTGTCCGTGATGAAATCACACACATGGTAACGCACATGCTCGAAATCTTTTGATACCACCTCCCATGTGGTTCCTCCCCAAACTGTTGCAGGCACACAATTGTATCTGTGTCTTTGGATGCTGAATGAAATTTTCCCTTCACTTGAACTAGGAGACCCAAACCTGTTCCAGCATAACAATGCCAATGTGCACATGGCGCTCCATGGAGATATGCTTTACATGGGTTGGAGTGGAAGATCTCCTGCTATAGAATGTGAATGCTGACTGCACCCCAGGCCTCCCTGTCTTAACTAATGTTCTTGATATTTAATGATCAGGTGTCCACAAACCTTTGGTAAAAAAAAATTACATTTCAGAATAACGTAAGTTTTAGACAGAAACCATGGATTTAATGCAGAGCATCATGGAAGAACAATATGCTTAAAATGTTGCTAAAATAGTGCTTAATTCTGGACCTAGTGAATATGTACCTGGAGTAACACATGACATCATCATGAAGCCCACCAGCAATAAATCCAAACTAGTGTCTAACTAATGGAAACAATAATTTCCTGACACTGACAATGGCTGTCCTTTAAACAGGTTCCTGACTCCTGGTCTACTGCAAATTGATGTCTGGTGTCTTTTTTTTTGTTAAATGTTAGGTAATGAAATGATGTCACCCACTTTATATCTGGGGCTTAAAAAAATCATGTTCCTGTCATGTCATTCCGGTGGAGGTGGGTAGATCAGCGGTTGAGATGTTGGACGTCTGATAGGAAGGTTTTGAGGTCAAATCCCAGTGCCACCAAGCTGCCAATTTTGAACCCTATAGCAAGACAAGTTGTAGCAATTCGATAATTGTAACTTGTTCTGTATAACGCCAGAATTTTAAAATTCCAAAATGATAAATATGTATAATATGAATACAAACTTTGTCTTATTTTTAAGCAATTATTTGGAACAACTTGTGAATTTACAGACATTAGAGATGACGTGGAAATGGTATTGCGGCCCTATTGCCTAGCTTTAACAGTCCAGTAGGTTTCTGATACTCAGTTTCTTTCTCTCTCTCTCTCTCTCTCTCTCTCTCTCTCTCTCTCTCTCTCTCTCTCTCTTTCTCTCCCTCTTTTTTTCCCTGAGTGAATCAGCAGAGAAGTTCATAAAGGGGACAGCCTGACCTCCCTTTCCCTCCCCCAGTAGGATCCTGTTTAGAAGAAAAGACGTCAGAATCGCTCTAAATGTTTGATGGAACACATTTCACCGAGCAGTCGAGTGGATACTGTACCTGTCAAAATACTCACTGTACAGAGGAGCTGCTCAGTCCAAAAGTTTTTATTCCGAAGGGAAACACATCAACTAATAGACTCAACCCAGAAGAACCTGAATGCATTTCCATCCGCCACTGGGTCTGTCTCAGTTTAGATTCACTTCAGTAACTCGCTCTGATATCACTAATCACAACTGTCTATAAGGCTGTTGATTACTGGTAAAATCATTGCTTACCAGTAATGATCAACTATCAGTAGCATTATCACTAATCACTATGCTATTGACAATTTGTAGCACCCATTAACTCCACTGACTATCAGCCTCACCACTGATTATCAGTAACTGATTATCAGTAACATCACTGACTGTGAGTAACACCACTGATAATTACTAACACCACTTCCTATAATTAACACTACTGACTATTCGTTTTACATGGTTGAACCACTGATTCTCAGCTACAACACTGACTATAATTAACACCAGTGACTATTAGTAACACCACTGACTAAAATTAACACCACTGACTATCAGTTACACCACTGACCATCAGTTACACCACTGACTATCAGTTTCACCACTGACTATCAGTTTCACCACTGACTATCAGTTTCACCAGTGACTATCAGTCACACTATGACAATCATTAACACCACTGACTATCAGTTACACCACTGACTATCAGTTTCACCACTGACTATCAGTCACACTATGACAATCATTAACACCACTGACTATCATTAACACCACTGACTATCAGTTACACTATGACTATCATTAACACCACTGACTATCAGTTACACCACTGACTACCAGTCACACTATGACTATCATTAACACCACTGACTATTCGTTTTAAGCACTGACCATCAGTAACACCACTGACTATCAGTTACACCACTGACTATCAGTCACACTATGAATATCAGTTTCACCAGTGACTATCAGTTACACCACTGACCATCAGTAACACCACTGACTATCAGTTACACCACTGACTATCAGTCACACTATGAATATCAGTTTCACCAGTGACTATCAGTAACACCACTGACCATCAGTAACACCACTGACTATCAGTTACACCACTGACTATCAGTCACACTATGACAATCATTAACACCACTGACTATCAGTCACACTATGACAATCATTAACACCACGGACTATCAGTTTCACCACTGACTATCTGTTTTACCACTGACTATCAGTTAACCACTGACTACCAGTCACACTATGACTATCAGTAACACCACTGACTATTAGTTTTAAGCACTGACCATCAGTAACACCACTGACTATCAGAAACACCACTGTCTATCATTAGCACCACTGACTATCATTACACTGCTGACTATCATTAACACTGCTGACTATCAGTTACACCACTGAGTATCAGTTACACTGCTGACTATCAGTTACACCACTGACTTTCAGTTTAACTACTGACTATCAGTTACATCACTGACTATCAGTTTAACTATTGACTATCATTAACACCACTGACTATTAGTTTTTAGCACTGACTATCAGTAACACCACTGACTATTAGTAACACCACTGACTATCAGTAAAACCACTGACTATCAGTAACACCACTGACTATCAGTAACACCACTGACTATCAGTAATACCACTGACTATCAGTAACACCACTGACTATCAGTAGTTTTACCACCGACTATCAGTTACACCACTGACTATCAGTAGTTTTACCACCGACTACCAGTTACACTGCTGACTATCAGTAGTTTTACCACTGACTATCAGTAACACCACTGACTATCAGTTACACCACTGACTATCAGTCACACTATGAATATCAGTTTCACCAGTGACTATCAGTAACACCACTGACCATCAGTAACACCACTGACTATCAGTTACACCACTGACTATCAGTCACACTATGACAATCATTAACACCACTGACTATCAGTTAACCACTGACTACCAGTCACACTATGACTATCAGTAACACCACTGACTATTAGTTTTGAACACTGACCATCAGTAACACCACTGACTATCATTAACACCACTGACTATCATTACACTGCTGACTATCATTAACACTGCTGACTATCAGTTACACCACTGAGTATCAGTTACACTGCTGACTATCAGTTACACCACTGACTTTCAGTTTAACTACTGACTATCAGTTACACCACTGACTATCAGTTTAACTATTGACTATCATTAACACCACTGACTATTAGTTTTTAGCACTGACTATCAGTAACACCACTGACTATTAGTAACACCACTGACTATCAGTAATACCACTGACTATCAGTAACACCACTGACTATCAGTAACACCACTGACTATCAGTAATACCACTGACTATCAGTAACACCACTGACTATCAGTAGTTTTACCACCGACTATCAGTTACACCGCAGACTATCAGTAGTTTTACCACCGACTATCAGTTACACCGCAGACTACCAGTTACACTGCTGACTATCAGTAGTTTTACCACTGACTATCAGTAACACCACTGGCTATCAGTTACACTGCTGATTATCAGTAACACTGCTGACTATCAGTTACATCACTGATTACCAATAAAAGCACCAGTAATACTTTTAAGACTGTTTATTATTGACTAGCATTTTTAACTTTCATCACTAATTATTATTATTATCACTATTAATCACAAGTTATCGTTAATTATAACCACTGGCTAAAACTAATGAATCAATCACGATGAGGTGCAACACTGATTAGCAGTTACACCATATCAGTAACACCACTGACTATAATTAACTCTACTTACTATTGGTCCAAATACAAACTAAAAACTTTTTACTTAAAAAATATTCACTTGTTTTTTTAGGCACATGAATAAAGTGCTGTGACATATGATGTTGTTAGATATACAGTGTGAATGTATCATAGAAAAACCCACAGCAATCATGTATGATCACTCTCGGTGAAAAACCTTGTTAGACAGATGAGACATGCCTCTGCCAGTTTCCCTTCTGAATGGCTTACGCTAATTTGTCATCAATTCAGCACATTGCTGTCCTTGACAAGCTAGCATTCCAGCGCTTTCACAACCTCCACTTTTAATTTTTTTGCTTATTCTTTTCACTACCTTTACTTTTTCCTCTGTATCCAAGCCTACTCTTATTATGCAGTTAAAAAGGAATTATTGACTGGAATGTTTGTAGCCTGCGTTTCCCAGACAGCACTTGGTGTGTGAAAAGTGTTAGCTTTTGATTTGTCCATGTGTGGATTTGCCATCGTTTCTAAAGAGCGCTGATGTGAAAATGTGGCTAAATTGTAGGCCATGTCAGCTTAAGGATAAGAAAATGTCTGCTTCAGTCACAGTAAGGAAAAAAAACACAAAGTTGAAAGAACACTGCAGAGGCCTAAATCCAAAAATAATATAATAAACAGGGCCATGCAGAAAAAAAAGGAAGGATCTGTAATATTACCGGTATTTATATGGATTGTGTTATTGTTTGGGTTATTTCTAGGTGGATTGTGCATTTTTGTGAAATGTAATTAGAAAACACTTTTTAGTCAAATTTTTTTTCAATCCATACATATCACTACCCAGCCATTAGGGAGGCACAAGCCAGTGCACTCTTACTGCCGGTCCCAAGCCTGGATAAATGGGGAGGGTTGCATTAGGAAGGACATCCAGCGTAAAACATGTGCCAAATCGAATATGCGGATCACAAATGAGAAATTCATACCGGATCAGTCGAGGCCCGGGTTACCAACGACCGCCACAGGTATCGTTAGCAAACAGGGTACCGGTGGAAATTGAGCTACTGTTGACCGAAGGAGGAAAAGGAGAGGAGGAAGACGTCTGCAGAAGCGACAGGGAAAGAAGAAGTGTAGGGTAGAGGTAGAGGTTAAGGTTGGTACTTTAAATGTTGGTACTATGACGGGTAAAGGGAGAGAGATATGATATGATGGAGAGGAGAAAGGTAGATATGCTGGAGGTGGGTTTAAACTGTTTTATCATGGTGTGGATGGAAAGAGAAATGGTGTAGGGGTGATTCTGAAGGAAGAGTACAGTAAGAGTGCAGTGGAGGTGAAGAGAGTTTCTGATAGGGTGATGATCGTGAAGCTGGAAGTTGAAGGGATGATGATAAATGTCATCAGTGCCTATGCTCCACAAGTGGGTTGTGAGATGGAGGAGAAGGAAAGATTCTGGAGTGAGTTAGATGAAGTGGTAGAAGGTGTACCTAGAAATGAACGATTGGTGATTGGGGAGACTTTATTAGGCATGTAGGTGAAGGGAACAGAGGTGATGAGGAGGTGATGGGTAGGTATGGTTTTAAGGAACGGAATGTGGAAGGGCAGACACCGCCCTTCCATCAGTAACACTGCTGACTCTCAGTAACACTGCTGACTATCAGTAACACTGCAGTAACACTACTAACTATGAGTTACACCACTAAATATAATGAACACCACTGATTATTAAGATCGAAATCAACCATAATCTTGGCCAGGATCAAGTGACCATGAATAAGTTACTGAATAAAAACATAACTAAAATGATAAAATGATACGCCAACCCTGCTTCCCTCAGACTGCATTTGCATCACATTGTGCGCTCTTTGTTTGTGCTCAGTGAATAATTCACGATGCTTTGCCAAGTGTTACAGTGATTAAGACGTCAGAATGCAAATGCCGAAGCAGAAGTGGCTTTGTGGCTTTGCGCATGGAACTGATGGACTTTTAATTAGGTCGCTCTGTACGTGGGCCAAGTCCATGCCGCCTCACCGGGCCTTTACATCTCCATGAAAAGCCGAGAGGGGATTACCCTGGGCATCGCCGCAATCTTATTTGCATCAGACTTGTATATAAAATGCTGTTAACGATAAAATAAGGCTTAATCTATGAGACGCCTTTCCAAAGGCCAAGGACAGTTCGCACAGATAACAACAGTAATACGCGATGCCTGGAAAAAGGCAGAGAAAATGATAGCGCAGAGGATTAATATGAGACTCGGCTCACAGCTGCGAATCGCAGGTCTATAATTAATGCGCTTTTTGGAATATGTGATCGTTTCTCTAGCAACCACGTGCGACATAAACGGATTAAAAACGCGTGTCATCGTCGCTAAGGTGAGCATTTCTCCGCTTATGTAACATTTACCAAAGGAGTCTCTAGTGTTTTTAACTGCTGATGTCTTCAGAACAGAGGAATTATCTGACGTTCCGGTTTCATCCTAACGGTGGCGGTTTGTGTGTTTCAATCCTAGGCCTTCAGTGCTGTCCTGCCTCACTTAATCCACTTCTCAATCCCACAACGTCCAGAGAATCCATCAATATTGAACAAAGCGCTGCATCCCAGACGGGAATCTCACACAGTGAGAATGAACGTCGTTAATAAAGTGAAAAAACACAATGAACACGATTCAACACGTCTCCTTTCACTGCAGCCACAACTGCACCTGCCGCATACATCATCTCTAGCAGGAGCATCGATATTCACCTCATCACGTCACCCTCAGGGGTTTTCCTTGCGTTTTTTTTCCCCGTGTATTACGGTTTTCATGATGATTTGAAATCAAGACAAATAGTGTGTTTTCGTGTTGGAAAGAACAAAAATATAAACAGTTAATGAAAAAGCTTAACAACTGTTTTAAACTGTTTTAGTGACCTTTCCTCAAGATATCCATCTTTTCTTGAATCTTGTAAATGTATTTGTAAGTGCAACCAAATCGATTTCTTCTCCTCAGTCAGCCGTTGTGGTATGAAAAAAAACAGCTATTAGAGCCACATGAGCATATTTGAGTTTGTGCAGTTTGCTACAGATGGGGGTTGTGAGCTCTGACTAGTGTGCTTTCCATCTATCTATCTATCCATCCATCCATCCTTTTATCCATCTATTTTATGCCCCATTCATTTCATTTATCAATCCATCGATTTATCCAGCAATTCCATCCATCATCCATTTATCTATCCATCCATTTATCTATCCATCCATGCATCTATCCATCCATCCATCCATCCATCCATCCATTCATCCATCCATCCATCCATCCATCCATCCATCCATCTCTTTCTTTATCAATCTATATACCCTCTTTTCATACACCTTCCATTGTTCCACCCCATTATCCATCCATCATCCATATCTCTCCAACCCTTTATCCATCCACCCATCCCACATCTATATACATTTATTTTTAAATTCCTTTATCAATCAATTTATCCATCCATCCATTCACACATTTCTCACCTCCAGTTTTCTATTCACCCATCCCTTCTTCAGATTTTTTCTTGGGAGTAATGAGGATGGACAGGATTAGAAATTAGTTTATTAGAGGGACAGCGCATGTAGGACATTTTGAAGACAAGGTGAGGGAGGAGAGCAGGAGATCTTCCACTCCAACCCATGGAAAACAGATCTGGGTTGAGCACAGGGGCATTGTGATGCTAGAACAGGTTTGGAGTCTCATAGTTCAAGTAAAGGGAAAATGTCATGCGCCTGCATCCAGATACAATTGTGTGTCTCCAACTTTGTGGTAACAGTTTGGGGAAGAAGCACATATGGCTGAAAAAGTCCGGTGTCCCAATACTTTTGGATTGACACTGTGTATATTCTTATATCTGTTTAGAATTTTTTTTTTACCCATGTGTAAAAAAAGATACTTATAATGCAAATTTGAATCAGTTGTATGCTCACATGCATATGCGAAAGCCCACATGTTTTTCTAATTCCCCTGTGTGTGTGTGTGTGTGTGTGTGTGTGTGTGTGTGTGTGTGTGTGTGTGTGTGTGTGTGTGTGTGTGTGTGTGTGAGTGTGTGTGTGTGAGTGAGTCAGTGCTGAGTGGGAAATTAAATCATCACTTAAATGCTTTTTTCCCTAAACACATGTTGATGTAGGAAACTCCAACACAGGTCAAACACACACACACACACACACACACACACACACTCAGCCAATCACAAGCTTGACCATGACATCACCACAATAATAGAAGCGAAAGATGAAAGATCTGAATGTTTAGTAGCAAAACAAACCATCAAACATCAATAAATTCAATTGATTAATTTGTTCATTCATTAAAAAACGATCAAAAAGAATTTGCAAAAAATTCTATTAAAAAAAATACAAATATTGATTAAAAGTGCTGCAGTTTGTGTACAATAAATAAATACAGAATAAATACAGAAATAAAGGGTGGAAAAATAAAAGACCGAAAAAAGGTCAATGAAAAATGAATAAAACCTTGTCCAAGTTTGTGTACAATAAATAAATAAACATAAAAAAGGAAAAAAATAAAAAATAAATACAGTATATTACAAAATTCAAAAAAGTGGTACAGTTTTACTCAACAAACACAAACACAAAAAAAATGCAAAAAAAAAAAAAATTTTAAAATATTCTGTGGTACAGTTTGTGTACAATAAATGACCATAAATAAATAAATAAAAATAAATAATTAATTAATAAGTAGGCTCATTGCTTGATCACGTGGCTGAATACAACAACACACAGCAGATCCTCACTTACTAATAATGTGTTGAATAGTCAGAGATGTATTTTTTCCAGCTCAGTGGATAAAGTGTGTGTATCTTTTTATCCCTGTAGTCATGTGCCGTTTATGAGATTATGGATGTAATGGATCGATACGAGGTTCAAGGGTCTGAACATGTGAACGCTCGCTCAGGGCGAAGCTTAATCCTGTTTATCAGCCGGTCTTCTGGCACCGATCTTACTCTCGATCTACGCTCACACTAGTGAATAGTGATGGGCTGGATTTGGAATGAATCTTCTAGATGACTCAGGATTAACGAGAGCAGTTTGTTTATTTTTTTGTTCATTCATCCTTTAGACAGGAGACCCAAACCTGTTCCAGCTACACGAAGATATGCTTTACATGGGTTGGAGTGGAAGATTTCCTTCTACTGAGTTCTAAACCCCTGTGTACACTGCACCCCCAGGCCTTCTCAGCTCCTCACCAACTTCAGTACCTGATGTTGCTCCACAAATCTCCACAAAATCTAGTGGGACATCTTCCCAGAAGAGTGGAGGATATCGTTTTGGAAGACTAAAATGTGGAATGGGACGTACAAAAAGATTCACATTCCAATCTATGGACAGATGTCCACAAAAACGATTCCCCCCTTATAAAAACCCACAATACCAGGACACCAGGACACCAAGTATTGGCACCCCCATCATTCTTCATTGTTGCAGGGACTTCTCTTCACACGTGACCCGGTCATATGTTCACCTACCTGTTTTTGTGTTTCAGCCATCCTTGTGAGGTTTCTCTGTTTACTGTGTTTATGATGCCACGTGTTTGCTTCTTCTTCCTTCTTCCTTCTTTCCTGCACTTTGAATCGTTTTTTACTACCATTTTCTGCGAGCATGGAGATTGCTTTGTATCTGAGCCAGATCTTTGGCAGTGGTGTGTAAGCCGTGTGTAAGCCTGCAGTGTGCAGTGTGTATGGACTGATAATGTAATTAGAGTGTTAAATGTGTGAATTTGGCAACGGTGCTGATTTCCAGCTCATATGGATGTATGTTTATCAGTTAAGACAGCATGTTAGGAGACAGCTACTTTTCACTCATTACCGCTCGTTATCTCTCATTATCACTCGTTATCTCTCATTATCTCTTATTAGCGCTCATTATCCCTGGTGTCAGTTATCTGGCAAACAACAGGACACGCAATAAAACAATTCAATTAATTAGTATTTTTCATCATGAATGGATTTGTGCTGCTCACGTTCAGTTCACCAATGAGCTAAGTGTCTTCTATCCGTCCATTCATTTATTCATTCATCCAACTGTCAATTTTTCCAAACATCCATCCATCCATCCAGTCATCCTTTTATCCATCCATTTTATGCCCTATCCATTTCATTTATCAATCCATCGATTAATCCAGCAATTCCGTCCATCATCTATTTATCTATCCATTGATTCATCCATCCATCCATCCATCCATCCATCCATCCATCCGTCTATGCCATCTATGCACTTTCCATTCTTCCACCCCATTATCCATCCATTATCCATATCTCTCCAACCCTTTATCCATCCACCCATCCCACATCCATATACATTCATTCTCAAATTAATTTATCAATCAATTTATCCAACCATCCATTCACACATTTCTCACCTCTAGTTTTCTATTCACCCATCCATCCTTCAGATTTTTCCTTGGGAGTGATGAGGATGGACAAGATTAGAAATGAGTTTATTAGAGGGACAGAACATGTAGGACGTTTTGGAGACGAGGTGAGGGAGGTGAGATTGAGATGGTTTGGACATGTGCAGAGGAGGGACATGGGGTATATCAGTGGGAGAATGCTGAGGATGGAGCCACCAGGAACGAGGAAAAGAGGAAGGCCAAGGAGGAGGTTTATGGATGTGGTGAGGGAAGACATGCAGGTAGTTGGTTTGAAAGAAGCAGATGTAGAGGACAGGGGGATATGGAGACGGATAATCCACTGTGGCCCTCCCTAATGGGAGAAGCCGAAAGAAGAAGAAGAAAATTTATCCACCCCTCCCTCCATTCACCTATTCATTCATGCCTTTAATTTAAATTCATCCATCCATCCTTTAATATATATATCCCTTCCTTGCTTTCACTTTTCCAAACTTCTGTTTGTCCATCTATCCATCCATCCATCCATCCATCCATCCAAAGGAGGTTTCTGTTTGAATTCACTTGGCTGGGTTTATTTTCTACATTGAATCTATTATTCATTAGTGTTGTTTTATTGTTTAATTCGGTTTGATTTATTGACATCCGTTTATATTTTTACATTTTTTAAATTTAACCAACATGAATATAAGCTCAGGACTCAAGTCAGAGCTCAGGAGTGACAGCACAACTTCAGCATAAAATCAATCACCAAACGTCAGTGTACAATCATCAGTGCTCATCACTTCTGGAATTCATTAGCTTCAGACTGTCATCTACTATTGACAGAAGAGGCTTTAATAACTGAAATGTTTGATTTATGACACATTAGCAAGTTTTTCTTAATCTAAGTAAAAACAATCTGCAATCTGCAAGACTTCAGGATTAATTTGCCGCAATTTACTCCTATCATGATGTTTATGTGCATCTTTAATGTGATTAAGAGTAACTCACCTGATTCATCTGCACGTGCGAGGGAGAACGCCTGAGTCTAATATAAACCAGTCTTCACTGAGTAATGAGAGGACATGGATAAACACTGTGAGTTTAAGGGACACAGATAAAACACAAAAGTGGTGGAAACACAGATAAAGATTTTGAATTAAAGGGATGCAGAAAAACACAGTGAGTTGAGGGGACACAGATAAACACTGGGAGTTAAGAGGACACAGATAAACACCAAAAATTGGGAGACCATGGATAAGGACACATTTTGAGGGGACACATATGAACACTGTATGTTGAGAGGACACGGATTAACACTGTGAGTTGAGGGGACACATATGAACACTGTATGTTGAGAGGACACGGATTAACACTGTGAGTTGAGGGGACACATATATATACACTGTATGTTGAGAGGACACAGATTAACACTGTGAGTTGAGGGGACACATATGAACACTGTATGTTGAGAGGACACAAATTAACGATGTGAGTTGAGGCTACACAACCACTGTGATTTGAAGGGATACAAATAAACACTGTGAACTGTAGGGACCTGAATAAACACTGTGATTTGAGGGGACACGGAAAAACACTCTGAGTTAAGGGGACACGGACAAACTCTGTGAGTTGGGGGGACACAGATAAACACTTATTTAAGGGGACAGAGATAAATATTGTGAGTTAAGGGGACACAAAATGAGCTGCTGCATACTTCCTTGTCAGCTTCACTACTTCCTGTTGAGGCGCTGTATGTCCACCAATCACATGCCACCATGACTCTCTACATGATGGTGAAGATGTGGGGCTCAGACTGTGGGCTTTCTGGTGTTGAGGATGAGAACAAAGCAGGATAACACGTTTAGCACTCTGTCGAGTCACCATGACGACCCTGCTGTAACCGTGGTTACACAAAAGGCGGGGCTTCTATGATTTTTTTTATTGATTAATTATTAGACAACAGGACAGTTTTGCTACATTTTGGTGTCTCTGTGTGTCTTCCTCTGTCTCTGTTTGATTTCCATTGAGATCACACTGGAGGGTGGTTAAGTGTGTTGATGTTGATCCTCTGCGTTTTCTGTGTATTATGTGTCTGAATGTGTGTGTGTGTGTGTGTGTGTGTGTGTGTGTGTGTGTGTGTGTGTGTGTGTGTGTGTGTGAGCCCGTGTAATATAACGCAGGTCTTCAGTAAAAGGGTTCAGTAAGAGTGTTTATTGCGCACCTGTCGCTTCAGATGTCTCCAGGAAGTCGTCCCAGGAGGCTGAACGTCCCCGCTGACCTTTCACACACTGTGTCTCTGCTCTCAAACTGTCAGTATTGCTTTTCATGGACCACCTCGTCCACCTCGTCACCTGCGCACAACCGCCACACTCTCGAGTAAAGAAAATCATCCTTTCAGCACTTGTGGGACATTCAGACTGTGATAGAGGACATACTTAAGATCTGCCCGATACCTTTATAAGTGCTTTGTCCATATATGGTATAAACTTCTCTGTTGAAAACTCACACAATAGAGTTTATGCTATTGGACACAATGTAATATTTGTTGGCCTTATACTGTTTTTTTACTGTTTAGCGCATTTATATACTTTATGTAGTCCTGTGTAGGTCTTATGTAGGTTTGTGTATGCCTTATTTAAGTCTGTATAGGTATATGTAGATATTTGAAGGTCTTATGTATTCTGTATAAGCCTTTTTTAGGTTTATGTAGGTCTGTGCAGGTCTCATGTAGGTCTTTGTGGGTTTTTTCTAGCTCTGATATAGATCTATGCAAGTCTATGTATGTCTATGTAGCTCTGTGTATATCTGTGTGTATGTCATGTCATCCTGCATAGAGTTGTTGTATTTAGGTCTTATGTAGGGCTTTTGTATGTTTTAGGTGGTTCTCTAAATGTTTGTGTATGTCTTCTGTTAGTCACTGAAGGTCTGTGTATGTCTTATGTAGGCCTAATGTAGCTCAGTGTATGTCTTATGTAGGTCTTATTCAGCTCTGTGTAAATGTTATGTAGTATTATGTGCTGTAGATCTTTGTATTGTAAACATAATATGGTTGGCATCAATACTTCATTGTCTGTGTGTGTGTGCTGTGTATGCAGGCTGTGTTGGGCAGATCTTGGAGCATTTGGTGTGTGTGTGTGTGTGTGTGTGTGTGTGACAGACACTTTGCATATCTGCTGTGCTGATCGATATGTTATTAAAGAACAGAGTCTCTGAGGAACCGACATTAATTTAACACGGTGTCTTTCTCTCTTTCAGTCTCTCTGTGTGTCCAATCCTTTCTCTATCACTCTTTTTTCTGTCTTTAATACTTACTTTCGTTTTTGTCTATTTTCTCCTTAGTGTGTACTGTGTCTCTTTCAGTTTCTCTTTTCTGTTACAGGGAAAGTGTGGATTTAATTATTTTTCCGGATTAGAGACTTGTTTTGAAGGAAAATGTGAGTTAATAAAGAAAAAATATAAATGTATGTCTGTATGTGTGTGTGTGTGTGTGTGTGTGTGTGTGTGTGTGTGTGTGTGTGTCTCCCACTCAACCGGCTTCACGAATGTAAATAACGCAATGGATCTAGTGTACTTCTGCAGAACATTGTACATGTAGGTCTTCAATGTTTACATTGCACTCTGTCCATCCCTCCAACCATTCATCTCAGTTCTTTATTCATCCATCTATTACCTATTCAACTCTCCATCCATCCATTCATACATACATCCATCTACCCATCTCTTCATCCATTTATTCATTTATCCAAATTCTCCATCCATCCATCCATCCATCCATCCATCCATCCATCCATCCATCATCCATCTCAGTTCTTTATTCATCTAATATCTACTCAACTCTCTATCCATCCATCCATTCATACATACATACATACATACATACATACATACATACATACATACATACATACATCTACCCAACTCTCCATCCATTCACCCATTTATTCACCTATCACCTCTCCATCCATCCATCCATCCATCCATCCATCCATCCCCACCAGCCATTATTCCATTTATTCACCTATCACCTCTCCATCCATCCATCCATCCATCCATCCATCCATCCATCCATCCATCCATCCATCATTCCATTTATTCACCTATCACATCTCCATCCATCCATCCATCCATCCATCCATCCATCCATCCATCCAATTTACTCACCTTTCCATGCTTACATCTATCTATCTATCTATCTATCTATCTATCTATCTATCTATCTATCTATCTATCTATCTATCTATCTATCTAACCGTTTTATAACTTAAAAACAATTAATTATTGATACTCTTACTATTGAACTATTAAACCCAACTGAACACCTTCAAGATGTATGTAAACACTGACTGAACCCCAGGCCTTCTCACCTCACCTACATCAGTACATGACTTTACTAACACCCTTGTTCCTGAATTAATCTTCACAAAATCTAGTGGAACATCTTCCCAGAAGAGTGGAAGGATGCATATATATTCCAAAAACTCTGTGTAATACAGTACACCTGTGTAAATGACTGTCCCGTGTCTTCTGCCTTGATGTCTTTATAATTTGTCATGGCCTACTGGAGGATTCACGAGCAGCACTCTGACTGTACGGTGTAACAGAGCATTTTCTGTCCAAATGACTGTCAACTGTTGCGTCTCTGTCACTGGAACGAGGCGTTTTGTCACCTTGGGAAAATTACAGAAAGTGCAGGATTAATAAATGTATAGACAGACATGATGTGAGTAATTAATGCTGAAGTACAGGCTGATGAAATAAAGCCAGCTGTTATAGGACTCGGGTGGGTGTGAGAACAGAGTGCGAGTGGAAACGCACACAATAAAACGTGAAGCAGTCGCAGCACTTAAGCAGTAAAAGGAAAGGAAGGTGATAAATATTGGGGACTCGGTGTGACACAGTGGGAGTGTAATGTACAGAGTGTGTGTCACGCTGAGAGGATGAGCGAGGAAATAAAAACACATTGTTAAGTACATCCTTTATATATATATATATATAATGTACATGTACAGTCTATGACAGGATGGATGGATGGATGGATGGATAGATGGATAGATAGATAGATAGATAGATAGATAGATAGATAGATAGATAGATAGATAGATAGATAGATAGATAGATAGATAGATAGATAGATAGATTTTTTTATGTCAGTAGATCATTTTGACTTGGGTTTTTGAAATTAGTTCGCAAGCCGAAAAAGTGTGAGCAGCCCTGTAGTATGATATGCAGTGAAATGACGTGTGATGAAATGATTTGTAGTGAAATTATGTAGTGAAATGACATGTTGTTAGGGAACTACCAGCCACGCCTCATTCCAAGACTCACACTCTCACTCAGCCTCCCCCTGCTACTAATCACCTACACCTGTTTCCCATTTACCTGTCCCTTTTATATGGTTCCCATTCCCCCTCACCCAGGGTCCGATCTACTAGTTACGACTATAGATCACCCGGACTTCCTACCTCTCTTGTTCCATGTGCTTCCATGCTCCCATGCTTCCAGGCTACGCTTCACTAGAAGCCCTCAGTTAAGTGTGCCATTTGTTCCAGTCTCTTCTTAAGCGCTTGATGTGTTCGCATGTTTAGACCAATAAAAGACATTCAGTTTTACTACCGGTTTCTGACACCTGGTCTATCTGCGACACATGTAGTGAAATGACGTGTAGTTAAATGACGTAGTGAAATGATGTAGTAAAAATGCTTCTTACGACTGTCTAACATGTAAATAGAAATAGAATATAAAAAAAAAATTATAAATAAAAAAAGTAAAGTATAAAAAGTATAAAAGTATATTAGAAGTATAAAGTATAACTAAAGTATAAAAAATAAGGGTGTAAAAGATGTATGTATGGATGCATGGATGGATGAATGGGTGGATGGATAGATAAAGACATTAAATACGATGGATAGATGGATGGATGGCTGGATGGATGGATGGATGGATGTATGTATGGATGGATGGATAAAGACATTAAATATGATTGATGGATGGGTGGATAGATGAATGGATGGATGGATGGATGGATGTATGTATGGATGGATGGATAAAGACATTAAATATGATTGATGGATGGGTGGATAGATGAATGGATGGATGGATGGATGGATGGATTGATGGATGGATGGATAAAGACATTAAATATGATGGTTGCATGGATGGATGGATAAGGACACATTTAGTATGACGGATGTATGGATGTATGGATGAATAATTGGATGGATGGATGGATGGATGGATGGATGGATGGATGGATGAAATATTAAGTATGTTAGATGTAGGTATGTATGTATGTATGGATAGATGGATAAAGACACTAAGTACGATGTGTGTATGTATGTATGTATCTATCTATGTATGTATGGATGGATGAATGGGTGGATAAAGACACATTAAGTATGATGAATGGATGGATAGATTGATGAATGGATGGATGGATGGATAGATGGATAAGGACACATTAAGTATATTAGATGGATGGATGAATGAATGAATGAATGAATGAATGAATGAATGAAGTGAATGGATGGATGGATGGATGGATGGATGGATAAAGACATTAAATATGATGGATGGATGGATGGATGAATAGATAAATGGATGGATAGATGGATGGAAGGATTGATGGATGGATGGATAAAGACATTAAATATGATGGATGGATGGATGGATGGATGGACGGATAAGGACACATTTAGTATAATGGATAGATGGATGGATGGATGAATAGATGGATGGATGGATGGATGGATGGATGGATGGATGGATGAAATATTAAGTATGTTAGATGTAGGTATGTATGGATGGATGGATAGATGGATAAAGACACTAAGTACGATGTGTGTATGTATGTATGTATGGATGGATGAATGGGTGGATAAAGACACATTAAGTATGATGGATGGATGGATGGATGGATGGATGAATGGATAGAGGAATAAGGACACATTAAGTATGTTAGATGGATGGATGGCTGGATGGATGAATGGATGGATGGATGGATAAGGACACGCTGTTAATTGTGTTAAGTACAATGCCCTGGTACACAACGGCAGCTCCATGGAGACATGTTTAACATGGTTTGCTAACAGCCTTGTATCTGAACTAGCACAAATCTCTACAGAAATCTAGTGGAACATCTTCCTGGAAGAGTGGAAATGGGAAGTAGATGTGGAATGGGACATTTAAAAAAAGGGCATATAAATTTTATAGTCAGGTGTCTACATACTTTTGTCTATATACTGTATGTTAGCATTAACCGGGTTTCTGAAAAAACATAACTAGCCAGGAACACACACTGTAAATTACGGGTTTATTCTCTCACTCACTGATGTATAAACTAATATCCAGTAGCAGTACGAACTGTTCTGACTGACTGAAAGCACAAAAGATGCTGTTTATGATTTTTAGATCTTTAATTGTATAATATAATGCTAGCTCACATTAACTAAAGCTAGTAACAAGCTTTCAGAGATTTTAATCACAAAAAAACACATCAGAATCAATGCTGATTGATGACAGTACGGTCTGTCGAGTGTGTGTGTGTGTGTGTGTGTGTGTGTGTGTGCGCGCGCATGTGTGAAGCGTTAGATGTCAGAGCAGCAGGTGGAGATATATTGGGCAGGATCCATGATTTCCATTAAGAGAAAAGCCACAGTGAAGAAAGTGCTGAGTGAAACAGCTTTGCTCCGCGACGACGGCGTCCAAGTGCACTTAGCGCGAATCACCTGCTGATCTGCAAATCCATCGCATATCATTAAACATCTTCAGCATCGATACAGATCTGCTGTGTGTGAGTGCTGTGAGCAGCGTGTGGGTTTTTTTTCTTTACTCGCTCGGGATTTTACAACATCGAGGTGAACACGTTATTAACCGTCGCTTCATTCTGAGTTTTAATGTTCTGCTACGGTTCCTATAGTAAACAGAATGCCAAGCTCGTCCCGGTGCAGAGGCTCACACTGAATCATAATGACTGTTCAGAACATCTGGAGAAAACATATTATGTGTACTTAAGTTTGGTTTGTGCTTCCTTTTGGAACATTCGGTCCCCGTTTGCTCTTTTAATAAGCGCCACTCTTTTGGGAAGTTGTTCCCCTAGACTTTGGAGTGTGCTTGTGGAGATTCAGAGACAAGGGTGAGTTACCAATGATGGTGAAGTGAGGAGGCCTGGGGGTGCAGTCAATGTTCACGTGTTCAGGGTTAAATCAATTGGATGGTATTAAAAATATTTTGAACCAGTTATTCCTGGATTTATTGATTGGATGTTTAAACTTTTTTTCGGCTTCTCCCATTAGGGGTCGCCATAGCGGATCATCCGCAGGTTTGATTTGGCACATGTTTTTACGCTGGATGCCCTTCCTAACACAACCCTCCCCATTTATCCGGGCTTGGGACCGGCACTAAGGCTTGTGCAACCCTAATGGCTGGGGTTGGTTCCCTGACCGGGGATTGAACCCAGACCGCAGCGGTAAGATTGCCGCATCCTAAACACTGGACCACCAGTATATAAATTTGGATGGATGGATGGATTTAAGAACTTAAAGATGGATTTGAAGTGTAATTACTGTCCCCAGTCTACTACAATAACTCAGGACTACAGTTTGCCTGAACAGATCTGCATTCAGGCACCTATTACTGCACACCTCAACAATGTAACTACAATAAATGGACATTCAGTGCCATTCAGATGAGGATGAGGTTCCCTTTTGAATCTGGTTCCTCTCAAGGTTTCTTCTTAATACCATCTCAGGGAGTTTTTCCTTCACCACAGTAACCACTGGTTCAGTCATCAGGGAAAAACTATTATAAGGAACAAACTTATAGGCAATAAACTTACACATACTTTTTTTACAACCTTATTAACCTTGGAGATGACGTCTATTGTAAAAAATTGATATATAAATTAAATTAGATTAAATTGGATGGATGGATTGATGAATGGGTGTATGAGTGAAGGATTGGACAGTTAGTAAAGGGTAAGTCAGTAGGAGGCCAGTCAGCATTTACCTTCATTGATTTCCTAGTTAAAATGGGTTGGAGCTCTATAGCAGGAACCCATGTAAAGCATATCTTAATGAAGCTGGATTTGGAAACAGGGTTTAATGCTGTGGTCTCCTAGTTGACGTGAAGGGAAAATTTTATGCTACAAAACCCCTATACATCCAATTGTGCGCCTCCAAGTTGGTGAGAACAGTTTGAGAAAGAATCAGAAATGGCTGGAAATCTCAGGTGTCTCGATACTTTGAAGTGGACGAGAACAATCGTGTTTGTATTGTAAATAATAATAATTCCTATAAATAAAACGAAAGCAGTACTCGTTACGTGAATAAAAGATACCGCACGCATTCACAGGCAGGTGCGGAGACCGCAAAGGTGTAAATCAGAGCTAAAATCTGCACTTTTAACCCAGCGTCCCTTATTATAACGTGCACTTGATTGATACACCTGTGCGTCATTTCTGCTATTAACGTCAGCCCTGACCGCTTGGATTTACTCTAATGGCAGTGTTTGGAGGTTTATACGCTGTAATTACTGGCGGATTTCTGCCTGCGCTCGCTTTCCTGAGGAAAAAAAAAACCAATCGTGCTGGGTTTTAGCCTGGTCAGCGCTTTCAGCTCGTTCTGTCGGGACTGCAAGAGTCCGAGTCTGTTTAGAGGAACATATGTGTCCGAGCGCTAATAAATAATTAACTCGTTTCTGGGCGACTAACGAGAGATGAAGCGAAACACCTCGACACGTGGCTCAAGACACACGCCGCGAGAGGGAGACGATGGAGAATGCGCCGAGTCGCTACGACACCTCCATTACATGAACCTAATGCACAGCATAAAAAATTCATCCAGCGCCGTCCCTCTAACAAACACACGAACGTCCAGGAGGCCTGTTTAATCTCCACCACTCGTTATGGTCTTATTGATTCACGGCCACTTTCCTTCTGCTCGATTTGCCCCAGATGATCTGACTCCACCCACTCTCCCTACAGCTTCAACTCTTATTTTTATTATTATGACTACACTGTGGTATTAATATATATTGAGTGCAATAAACCATCTTATAGCAATCTGTCTGACACCTGGTCAATCACATATACTGTATGTTTGTCTGGTCATCTACAGAGGAGACTTTTACTGTATCTTCACTACTTTTCAAGTCAAATATTAGATTTTTACTCAACTACATTTAGTAAAATCAGTCATTTCGTTTTATTAATGAGGATAAAAACGTAACTAGTGAAACACACAGCGAGTCACCAATCAGTGTCTGTTATAAACTTGTTCTGATTGGCGCTTGGTGTATCTACTGATCACCAACATACAGTTCAGCATCAGTTCAACATCAAGCGGAACATTTAGAGAGGAATAAATGAAGAAACTCCAGACTCGAACTCGACACAACACACGTGACCTCATTTACATGATTTTATTGAAAATTGTAATAGAAATCAGTGTTTGAGTGATTAATATGATTCTATTAATAGATCAGTGTGCTGAGAGTCACATTCGAGTCTTTTCACATAAACCGAGGTGATTAAGTAAAGAGTCATGTGACTAAAATGATAATAGGAACATAATAGTTATAATAAATCAGTACTTTGGATACTTAAGTACATTTGAAGGCAAAGACGTGTGTACTTTTACTCACGTGAAAGTTTAAAGGGACACTTTTACTGGAGTGTCTTACTTTTACTTAACTACATGGTTTGTGTACTTCGTTCACCACTGGTGTATCAAAAGTGTCTGTCTATCTGTAGTGTCTGTTTATAGCACTGTTTGTCTGGCTGTAGTGAGTCTTTTGTGTCTGTCTGTCTGTCTGTCTGTCTGTCTGTCTGTCTGTCTGTCTGTCTATAGTGTCTATCTACAGTATAAGTCTGTATATAATGTCTCTATAAAGTGTAATGTCTCTGTAATCCTTCTGCCTGTTGTATTTTTCTGTCTTTCTGTCTTTATCAACAGTGCCTGTCTGTCTGTTTGGAATGTCTGTCTGTCCTATCTATGACCTCAGTCTAATGTGTCAGTCTGCCTCAATGTGTGTCCACTGTATTCATCTGTCCATTGTGTCTGTCTGTCTATACATTCTGTTTATATATACTGCAATTGTTTACATTTACATGTTTATATACACCATCGTCTTTCTATTACATCTGTCTGTCTGGTTACAGTGTCCATCTTTGTTTTGCATCTGTTTATCAACAGACCTGTCTGGATTTGTCTGTAGTGTCTGTTTATCAACAGTGTCTGTCTGTCTGTTTGTCTATAGTGTCTATCTAGAGTTCATGTCTGTATAAGATGCTGCTTTAATGTGTCTGTCTGCCTCTTGTGTCTTTCCATCTAGTTTTTTTTGTCTGTCTACAGTGTCTGTCCTTTGTGTTTATCTATCTATTATATCTGTTTATCAACAGTGTCTGTCTGGCTGTCTGGAATGCCAGTCTGTCATATCTACAATCTCAGTCTATTTTATCAGTCTGCCTCAATGTATCCATCTGTCTATTGTCTGTCTGTCTATACTTTGTTTTTTTTCCCTTGTCTGACTATGATATCTCTCTATAGTTTATGATGTCTGTAGTGTCTGTCTGTCTGCAATGTCTGTCTGCCTACAGTGCTTACCTGTGTTTACCATTGTCTGTCTATAGTGTCTGTCTTTCTTTTTGTCTACGATCTCGTCCTCTATCAGCAGGATTTTTTCTGAAGTGCTGATTAGAAATGACGATCCCCTGCATGTTAACTGGAAACCCTGAAGCACTGATTCCCCTGGTATTAAGCTAAAGGAACACAGAAGCAGAGAGAGGGACAGAAAAAAAGAGAGAAAGAGAGAAAGAGAGAGAGAGAGAGAGAGAGAGAGAGAGAGAGAGAGAGAGAGAGAGAGAGAGGAGGGAGGGAGGGAGGGAGGGAGGGAGAGAGGGAAACTGTGTAATGAAGATGTAGTGCATTGCAGGTAAAATGCACAGAGCTGCTTACAGCGGCCAGGAAAACAAGAAAATTAGTGGCCACACTGGAGGCATGAGGAGAAAGAGAGTGGAACAAGATTGAGACAGGTGCTGAGACAGGTGCTGAGACAAGTGCCAAGACAAGTACTGAGACAGGTGCTGGGACAGGTGCTGAGACAAGTGACAAGAGATGTACTGAGACAGGTGCTGAGACAGATACAAAGACAGGTATTGAGACAGGTGCTGAGACAGATGCTGAAACAGTTATTAAGACTAGTGCTGAGACAGGTAGTGAGACAGGTGCTGAGACAGTTATTGACACTAGTGCTAAGACAGGTACTGAGAGAGGCACTGAGACAGGTACTGAGAGAGGTACTTAAACAGTTATTGGGACAGGTGCTGAGACAAGTGCTGAGACATTCATTGAGACTAGTGCTGAGACAGGTACTGAGACAGTTATTGAGACTAGTGCTGAGACAGTTACTGAGAGAAGTGCTGAGACAGTTATTGAGACTAGTGCTGAGACAGTTACTGAGAGAGGTGCTGAGACAGTTATTGAGACTAGTGCTGAGACAGTTACTGAGAGAGGTGCTGAGACAGTTATTGAGACTAGTGCTGAGACAGTTACTGAGAGAGGTGCTGAGACAGTTATTGAGACTAGTGCTGAGACAGTTACTGAGACAGTTATTGAGACTAGTGCTGAGACAGTTACTGAGACAGTTATTGAGACTAGTGCTGAGACAGTTACTGAGAGAGGTGCTGAGACAGTTATTGAGACTAGTGCTGAGACAGTTACTGAGACAGTTATTGAGACTAGTGCTGAGACAGTTACTGAGAGAGGTGCTGAGACAGTTATTGAGACTAGTGCTGAGACAGTTACTGAGACAGTTATTGAGACTAGTGCTGAGACAGTTACTGAGACAGTTATTGAGACTAGTGCTGAGACAGTTACTGAGAGAGGTGCTGAGACAGTTATTGAGACTAGTGCTGAGACAGTTATTGAGACTAGTGCTGAGACAGTTACTGAGAGAGGTGCTGAGACAGTTATTGAGACTAGTGCTGAGACAGTTATTGAGACTAGTGCTGAGACAGTTACTGAGAGAGGTGCTGAGACAGTTATTAAGACTAGTGCTGAGACAGTTACTGAGCCAGTTTGTGAGACTAGTGCTAAGACAGGTACTGAGACAGGTACTGAGACAGTTATTGAGACTAGTGCCGGGACAGGTACTGATAGAGGTGCTGAGACAGGTACTGAGACTAGTGCTGAGAGAGGTAAGTCAAGTCAAGAAGCTTTTATTGTCATTTTAAACATATACAGTGGAACCTCGGGTTACGAATTTAATTCGTTCCGGTACTTTATTCGTAACCTGAAAAGTTCGTATCCCGATACAACATTTCCCCATAATAATGAACAGAAACTTCAGTAATTCGTTCTGGACAACCAAAAATATTACTTAAATAAAAATAAAGCCAATATTCACTAATATTATTTACTTTTAACATTTTATATTAAAATCATACCACATAAAAACATACAAAAGAGGAAAAGATCTTTAGCGGGTACTTTCCCTTTGAGAAGACTCGCTGCAGGAGACGACGTTCGTAGAAGGGGGATGAGGGAGAGTTATTGTTTGGAAGGAGAATCATATTATATTATATTATTTATATATTATTATATATTATATTATAGAATATTAAAGACAGTGTTATTAACACGAACGCTGAGACAATTGTTGCATTAGAGGGAAAATGAGAGCTGTTTCTTTAAGGCTACTATCAGTTGGTATTGAAGTCCAGAGTGAAATTCATTATGGGTATTGTACTTGGGAAAAGACTGTAACCCTGCTCATCTATCTTCATAAAAACAAGTCAAGTGGTTATGCATCGGCTAATGTTGTCCATCTCATCATTCCACGAGCATCAACTAACGAGTTGTTACGCTGCCGCCGGGAAAAGTTCAAGCGGATAAGTAACACGATGCTCTCGCTAGGGACACAGGACGCTAACTGATGTGACGAGCTGCGTGAATAGAGCAAAAACAACCAACTTGCCTGCGATTTTTTGGTGAGCGACGTTCGTATCCCGATATATTGTTCGTAACCAGGGGCAAAAATTTTGATGAACTGCGATTCGTAACCTGAATTATACGTATGCCGGGGCGTTCGTAACCCGAGGTTCCACTGTATATCTGATGCAGTTCACAGTGAAATGAGACAATGTTCCTTCAAAACCCTGATGCTACATAAAACAACATGGAGCTACATCACACAACATTAGAGCTACATACGAGAACAGAGTTAAGACTAAGATCAATCTTATTCACATACAGTTCATCGTGTGCAACCAAATGCAAACTGTGCTGACAAAAGACAACGCAGACAGACAACACAAGACAGATACACAAAATAGAGAATAGCAACGACCAGTAAACCTACTGTATGTTATACAGTACAATGTGCAAAAAAAAAGACTATAAACAGTGTACTTGTAAACATAAACACAATGTTGCAAAAACAGCAATAGCAACAATCAAAAGGTGCAAAACAGCATGTAAACAGTATAATATGATTATGATATAATGTGGTGGTGCTGGAAACATAGATGCATACAAAGTGAGGTAAAATTAGTATTAAGTGTGTGTGTGTGTGTGTGTGTGTGTGTGTGTGTGTGTGTGTGTGTGTGTGTGTGTGTTGTGTACAGTTCAGTTCTGAGTGTTAAAGATCTTGATAGTTCGAGGGCCACAGACTGGATGTGAGGCCCAAATGCTTCAGCACCTCTTACCTGATAGTAGGAGTGTGTGTGAGGGGTGTGTGTGATGGGTGTGTGTGAAGAGTGTGTGCGAGGGGTGTGTGGGGTCGTCCACAATGCTGTTGGATGCAGCATGTGGTGTATATGTCCATGATAGAGGGAAGAGACTCCAATGATTTTCTCAGCTGTCCTCACTATCCACTAAAGTGCCTTGTGATCTGAGACAGTGCAGTTCCCATACCAGGCAGTGATGCAGCTGCTCAGGATGCTCTCAATGGTCCCTCTGCAGAACATGGTTAGGATGGGGGAGAAAGATGATCTAGTGCTGAGATATGTGCTGAGACTAATGCTGAGACAGGTGCTAAGACAGGTACTGAGAATAGTGCTGAAACAAGTGCTTAGCAGTTATATAGACTAGTTCTGAGACAGGTACTGAGACAGGTACTGTGACTAGTGCTGAGACAGGGACTGAGACTAGTGCTGAGACAGGTACTGAGACTATTGCTGAGACAGGGCCTGAGACTAGTGCTGAGACAGGTACTGAGACTATTGCTGAGACAGGGACTGAGACTAGTGCTTAGCAGTTATTTAGACTAGTTCTGAGACAGGTACTGAAACAGGTACTGAGACTAGTGCTGAGACTGGTGCCGAGACAGGTACTGAGAATAGTGCTGAAACAAGTGCTTAGCAGTTATTTAGACTAGTTCTGAGACAGGTACTGAGACTGGTACTGTGACTAGTGCTAAAACAGGGACTGAGACTAGTGCTGAGACAGGTACTGAGACTATTGCTGAGACAGGTACTGAGACAGGTACTGTGACTAGTGCTGAGACAGGTACTAAGACTAGTGCTGAGACTGGTGCCGGGACAGGTGCTGAAACTAGTGCTGAGACAGGTACTGAGACAGGTGCTGAGACTAGTGCTGAGACAGGTACTAAGAGTAGTGCTAAGACTAGTGCTAAGACAGGTACTAAGACTAGTGCTGAGACAGGTAATGAGGAAAATAAATCAGTCAGTCAGTCCACTGTGGCCCTTTTCCCAAACCGCACCCCCTAATCAATAGATATAAGCCACATGAACACCACAGTCATTCTACTTAATCGTGTCCCAAACCACACACTATTTCCTATAAAGGCCACATGAACACCATCATTATTTCACTGTGGGCCTGTCTCAAACAGCACATATCGTTTATATATGCCACATTAAACCACCTTACTTATTGTACTGTAGGCGTGTCCTGAACCACACATGCTTTTCCGCATAGAGGTTACATGAACACTATCATCATTCCTCTGTGGGTGTGTCCCAAACCATACACCCTAACCTTATATAGACTCCAGGACACATTTTAATCATTCTACCTTGGACATGTCCTAATCACACACACTATCCTGTTTCCTATATAGGCCACAGAAATTGGTCCATTGTGGGCATGTCCCAAATGCCACATCTTATTTTCTATATAATCTACAGGAACAACATGATTGGTCCATTGTTGGCGTGTCCCAAACAAGTATTCTATTCCTTATATAGGGTACAGGAACACCATGATTGGTCTACTGTGGGTGTGTCCCAAACTGTGCATCCTGGTCCCTATATAGTCTTCAGGACAACATATTTGGTCCACTGTGGGGGTGTCCCAAATGGCACCTCTTATTTCCTAAATAATCTATAGGAACACCATGATTGGTCTACTGTGGACGTGTCCCAAATTGCTTATACTATACACCATAAAGGCTATAGGAACATCATAACTGGTCTACTATGGGCGTGTCCCAAACCGCACACTGGAGTCGAGTGGATCATTTGTGTTCAGAGAGAATAACTGATGCTGACACTCTTTTAGAGAGTCTGTTAGAGATGTGTGTGTGTGTGTGTGTGTGTGTGTGTGTGTGTGTGTGTGTGTGTGTGTGTGTGTGTGTGAGTTATCGATACACACTGATCGATGCGGGTCCTTCACCCGCCTGGTGCCACACACATCAATTTATCCCAGTGATCTTGTTTCCCTCTCTCCATCCCTCCGTCTCCATTTCGGGGTGTGTGTCTCTGTTTCTCTCTTTTCTTTTTCTTTCATTTGTCCTTTTCGTTTTTTTCCCTCTTTTTTTCTGTTGCATACTTTCTCTCTCTCTCTCTCTTTTTCACTCCTTCATTTTTTCTCCTTCATATTCCTTGTTCTTTCCTCGTCCTTGTCTTTCTACAATTCACCAAAAAAAATCTTTAAAAAAAAAAAATATTTTTCCCTTTAATTTCTTTCTTTTACTCCTGCTGTAAATGATCTTTTACTCCTTCTTTTCCTTTAGTCTTTTTATCTTTTCCTTTTCTGTTTTCTTTATCATTTTATCTGTTTCATTCTTTCTGATGGAGTAGGGATAGAGCGAAATAAAGGAGTAGCAGGATAGAGGGTAAGAGAGTTAAAGAGATGAAAGGATATAGGGACTGAGTCACAAGCTGCAGATAGATAGATAGATAGACAGATAGATAGATAGATAGATAGATAGATAGATAGATAGATAGATAGATAGATAGATAGATAGATAGATAGATAGATAGATAGATTTTTTTCTCTCCTTTCTCTCTCTCTTTCTTTTCATTACATGAAGCTGTAGTTTATGTAAATAAACAGTTGAGGTACGAGAGGAATAAAACATATGACCACGTACTGTGATTGGACGATGGTAACCATGGAAACAACAACTATTTCTGCAAAGTCTTTGTGCTAAACAAATGAATGCGGTGGAGAATCTTATAATTGCAGCCTGCCTTTAGCTGTTATAGCGCTGATAGAGAAATGCACACACACACACACACACACACACACACACACACACACACACACACACACACACACACACACACACACACACTGTGTGTTAATGAGTGTAAGTGCTGAGATTTGACCTTGGTGAACACAGGGTCCTGTATAGAAGTGTTTACTGTGAATCAGCTCTCAGAAGCCTTCATCAGACGTTCACTAACCACGAGTCAATCAGAGCTGGAGAGCGTAATTACACACCGTCAATATCCAATCAACACACACACACACACACACACACACACACACACACACACACACACACACACACATGCACAAGCACGCACACACACACACACACACACACACACACACACACACACACACACACACACACACACACACACACACACAGCTGGAAACACAATTTGCTCTTAGATAAATCGCAGTGTTCCAATTAAACACATCTCATTCATTTTTTCAGATTTTCTCTTTTTCTTCTTCCTCACCATTAGTCTTCTTCTTCCTCCCCCCTTCCTCTTCTTCTTCCTCATAATTAGTCTTCTTCTTCCTTCCCCTTCCTCATCTCTTCCTCATAATTAGTCTTCTTCTCCTTCATCTCTTCTTCCTCACCATTAGTCTTCTTCTTCCTTCTTCTTCCTCATCTCTTCTTCTTCCTCATTATTAGTCTTCTTCTTCCTCATCTCTTCCTCCCCCTTCCTCTTATTCTTCCTTATCTTTTCTTCTTTTTCTTTCTCTTCAACCTCCTTCTTCTTCCTCCTCTCCCTCTTTTTCTTCCCTCTTACTCTTCCTTTTCTTCTTTCTTCCTCTCTTTCTCTTTTTCTTCCTTTCCCCCCTTCCTTTTGTTCTTCCTCCTCATCCTTAACTTTCTCCTTGTCCTCATCCTTGCCTCTTCTTTTCTTCCTTCTGCTCTTCCCACTGTTTTTCCCTCTTTCTCCTTCTCTTTCCCCTTACTCTTCTTTCTTCCTCCCTTGCTCCCTTTTTCCTCCTAATCCTTTCCCATTTTCTTTACCTCTTCCTCTACTTCCTCATCATCTTCCTTTTTCTATTCCCCCACTTCGGTTTCTTCATCTTCCTACTCTTTCTCATCATTTGCCTCTTCCTTTCTTCCTCATCCATATCCCATTGTTTTTTCTCTTCACCTTTCTCTCTTTCAGTTCTTATTCTTCCTCAAACTTTTTACCTCCTTCCTCCTCTCCCTTTGTATATTTCCCTTTTTCAGTTCCCCTCCTCCTCTTCCTCCTGGTTCTATTTATGCTTCTTTCAATGTTTCTTTGTTTCTTATTTACACTCTCGTTCTCATTCTTGTTCTCTCTCTCTCTCTCTCTCTCTCTCTCTCTCTCTCTCTCTCTCTCTCTCTCTCTCTCTCTCTCTCTCTCTCTCTTATTCTCCCTCTCTCCAGGAGGTTGGCCTGGTTCTTTAAAGCTCTATTAAAAGTGTGTCGGATTGAAAGGCTGAAGTTTCCACACTGTAACCAGACAGGTTTAAAAAGCACACAATAGTTGAGGAGGTATATGAAGAGATAAATAGAGAGATAGAAGGATAGAGAGAGAGAGGAATAGAGAGATAGCAGGATAGAGAGACAGAGGGATAGAGAGATAGCAGGATACAGAGAAAGAAATAAAACTGTATATATATATATATACACTATACACATGCCTTAAATGGCCAAAAGTGGGATTCTCCATTCACCTGAACTAGAAGATCCAAACCTGGTCCATCAAGGTAACGCTCCTGTGCACAAAGCCAGCTCTATGAAGATCTGCTTTACATGGATTGGAGTGAAAGATCTCCCGCTGTAAGACTCGGACCCTCAACACTGCTGAACACCATTGGGATGAATGTGAATGTTGAGTGGTTAGGTAGGTGGGAAGAGAGGAAAAATGGATGGATGAGAGAAAGGAAAGGTGGGGGAGATGATAGAGGTTTTGGATGATACAGGGTTCAAGATTCAAGGTTTTTATTGTCAATGTCACCATATGTGCAGACATACAGAGGAAATGAAATTCTGTTTCTCTTCTCTCTCATCAAGTGTTTCCATTCTTCATGCCATATAGAAAGTTTGTATAAGACGTGGGACAAAGATGACATCAGACTATGTGAACATAGACGTGAACAAAAAGCACGACAGACAGACAGACAGATGGGCAGACAGACAGGTGGGCAAACAGACTGACTGACAGACAGACAGACAGACAGACAGACAGGTGGGTGGGCAGACGGACGGACGGACAGACAGACAGACAGACAGACAGACAGACAGACAGACAGACAGACAGACAGACAGATAGATAGATAGATAGATAGATAGATAGATAGATAGATAGATAGATAGATAGAGACAAGTAAAACCATTTAAAACTTAAATGTAGACAAAAATTAACCCCAGTAACTCCACAGATAGCAAAACTAGCATTATCCTACCAAGCAGCTAGAACGTGCTAGCTAACCAAGTCAATTTGTTCTTTAGCATAGCACCAGAAATCACTGCTGCTTGCTGTGTCCTTCAAAATGTCCTTCTTTCCATCCTCTCTTTTCATTTCTCATAAATATTTTCAATTATTTAGGCTTTTTCCGTTCATACAACAAAAAACACACTCGATATCTATGGGACACATTTCATTTCTGCTTCCACACGTAAACAAGGCTCAGATGAATGAGGGTGAAACGTATTTCCAGATGCAGATGATAAAAAGGTCTCTGACATGTAATATCTTGACAGGGACGTAATATAAATTAGTGTTAATATTAGCATGAGCGCTAGAACTACATTCTCCTGAATAATAAACTCTGAGATTATACACAGACTTTCATCAGGTTTTCTCCATATCACTGATGTGCTCTGTGTCTCGGTGTGGGCTCATCATCCCAGATAAAATGTCAGGTGTTTTATAATGAGCTATAATGTAACTCTCTCTCTCTCTCTCTCTCTCTCTCTCTCTCTCTCTCTCTCTCTCTCTCTCTCTTTATCTCATTTACTCTGCATTATAACTGTATAAAATAACCAAGAGCACAGCAGCTTTTTGGGGAAGAGTTTAGGTTGGACGAACAAACAAACGTTGTCATGATGGGGTTTTGTTTGTAGAATTTGGAGGGAAAAATTGATTGAATCCATTTTGGAATAAAGCTGTAACACACAATGTGGAAAAAGTGAAACGCTGTAAAAACTTTCCGGATGCACTGTATGGGATTTGTTGGTGATTTCCCTTTGTTTTTTCATTTGCTGCATTCAGATTGGTTCAGCATGGTCATGTGATTAGAAATAAAATAAAACCAAATAACAAAGTACAGAGGGTAGAATTTAATACCATATAATGAACAAATATAAAAAACAAATAATAATAAAATAAATAAATAAATAAATAAATAAATTATACTATCAATAATAATAATAATAATAATAATAATAATAATAATAATAATAATAATAATAACAACATCATCAATGTTAAACAGACAGGTGGGTAAGTAAATAGGATGAAGAGATGGATGGATGGATAAATAGATAAGCAGGTAGGTAGATAGATAGGTAGATTAGATAGAAGGATGGAATAATTGGGAATTAAATAATAATAAATTCTATCTATCTATCTATCTATCTATCTATCTATCTATCTATCTATCTATCTATCTATCTATCTATCTATCTTCTTATGAATGGTGAACTGGTTACTGTAGTATGAAAGAAATTTGTTTGGAATCTTCGCAAATTAAAAATAAATAAATAAATAAATTACATGTACATAAGTATTCACAGCCTTTGCTCAAAACTTGAAGCTCCATTTGACAACAATTTCAGCCTCAAGTTTTTTTAAGATTAATGCTACAAGCTTGACACCTATTTTTGGCCAGTTTCTTCCATTCCTTTTTGCAGAACCTTTCAAGCTCCATCAGGTTGGATGGGGATCGTTTGGTACACATTTTCAGATCTCTCCAGGGATGTTCAATCGGGTTCTAGTCTGAGCTCTGGGTGGGTCACTCAAGGTCATTCACAATCGTCCCTCCTTTGTTATCTTGGCTGTGTGTTTAGGGTCGTTGTCCTGTTGGAAGATGATCCGTTGTCCCTGTCTGAGGTCCAGATCGCTCTGGAGCAGGTTTTTATCAAGGACGTCTCTGTACATTGCTGCATTCATCTTTCCCTCAATCCTGACCAGTCTCCCAGTTTCTGCTGCCTAAAAATGGTGGTATTGGCCAGGTGATGAGCAGAGCCTGGTTTCCTCCAGATATAACGCTTGGCTATCAGGCCAAAAAGTTTAATCTTTGTTCCTAATCGACTGAGAATCCTTCAGGTGCCTTTTGGCAAACTCCAGGTGGGCTGTCATGAGCCTTTAACTCTACCAGACAGGCCTGATTGGTGAAGTGCTGCAAAGATAGTTGTTCTTCAGGATGGTTCTTCTTTCTCCACAGATAAAAGCTGGAGTCCCCTGATCGCTTTGTTTGGCTGGGCAGCTCTGCTCTAGGAAGAGTCCTGATGGTTCCAAACTTCTTCCTTTTACAGATGATAGAGGTCAATGTGCTCATTGGGACCTTTGATGCTGCAGAAATATTTCTGTCCCCTTCCTCAGATCTGTGCCTCTATACGATCCTGTCTCTGAGGTCTACAGACAATTCCTTGGACTTCATGGCTTGCTTTCTGCTCTGACACACACTGTGGGACTGTGGGACCTTCTATAGACGGATGTGTGCCCTTTTCAATTATGTCCAATCAACTACATTTTCCACAGGTGGACTCTAATCAAGTTGTAGAAACATCTCAAGGATGATCAGTGAAAACAGGATGCACCTGAGCTCAATTTTGAGTGTCATGGCGACGGCGTGTATGTACTTATGTACATATGATTTTTAATTTTTTTTTTTACTTTTTCCAAGGATTTCAAACAATCGTCTTTCACGTGGTCATTACGTGGTTTTGTTTGTAGAATTTAGAGGAAAATAATGAATTGAATCCATTTTGGAATTAGAGCTGTGACGCTGTGGAAACTTGATGATGTGGATGCACTGTACAGCTCACATATACATAATGACAGGAGTGTGTTTCCACTTCCTGAACAAACAGCTTCCTCATCGTCATCCTCCTCTTCCTCACCCCGAGACATCCTGAAATTCTTTCACCTGCTCATTACCATCCCGCCCATATCTCCTCCTCACCACATTTCACAAGAACATATATTAAATTCTCTGAATGTGATCCGTTCCTCCGAGGCTTCGCCGATAAAATTTCCTTCCTTCTGTTTTTTTCCTCTGAATGCTATTTTAAGACTTTCCAGTGATTTAACATTCCTCCTAAAAAGTGCTGGGTTTTCTCACCTCCGTCGGAGAAAGCTTTTTTCTCCACATCCCATGAGGTTTGAGGACAGAGAGGGATTCTGGGTAATGGAACAACATTTCATCACTTACTTGCCGCCCCACCGTTCCATCCCCATCACCCCCCCCCCCCCAATCCTCCTGTTTCTGTCTATCCAATTAAATCAGTACAATTAGAAGATTGAAACATCTAATAATACAGTCAAATTTACTTACAGTAATAAATATACACTGTATTTTCTGAAGTTTTTAGAAATGAGCTTATTAGAGGGACAGAGCATGTGGGACGTTTTGGAGACAAGGTGAGGGAGGTGAGATTGAGATGGTTTGGACATGTGCAGAGGAGGGACATGGGGTGTATCAGTAGGAGAATGCTAAGGATGGAGACACCAGGAAGGAGGAAAAGAGGAAGACCAAGGAGGAGGTTTATGGATGTGGTGAGAGAAGACATGCAGGTAGTTGAGTTAAAAGAGGCAGATGTAGAGGACAGAGGGGTATGGAGTTGAGTGATCCGCAGTGGCGCCCCCTAATGGGAGCAGCCGAAAGAAGAAGAAGACTATTTTCTAAAGTTTGTGGACAATTCACCATTAGATTGGGATGTGCTTCTTTTTGAAACAAGCCATGCCACATTTAATCTCCATTCACTCTTATAATAAGCTCCAGTCTTCTCTGAAGATGTTCTACACACATTCAATCCATCTACACCAGATCTTCATGGAGCTGGATTTGTGCACAGGGGCTTTGTCATGCTCAAACAGGTTTGGGTCTCCTGGAAAATTTCATGGTACCGCTTTCAAAGAAAGTTGAAGGCACACAATTGCATAGACATGAAATTTCCCCTTCAGTTGAACCAGAAGACCTGAACATGTTTCAGCATGACTATGCAAACCCTGTGCACAAAGCCAGCTCCATAAAGATCTGCTTTCCATGTGTTGGATGTGTGTGGAAGATCTTCTGCTACGGAGCTTCAACAATATTGAGGATGAATGTGAATGCTGACTGCACCCTCAGGCCTCCTCACCTCCATCATTACTTGTTTTTACTAACACCTTTGTATCTCAATGAATCGGTACAAAATCTTCACAAAATGTAGTGGAACATCTTCCAAAAAGAGTGGATTTTATCATTAGAGGAAATGGAGATATACTTTTGCAACGTTCTTTAAAAACCCTTTGAGAACTTTATTTGAGGAATAGACCTGAATGTTTAGTGGTAAAGTGAGAAGCGTGACATTTGGAGGCGAGTCGATCGAGCCTGTAGTGATATGTTATTATTAACACTCAGTGTGTAGTGTCTGGGGGGGGGGGGGGGGTGTTAGAGGAGGGGAGGGGTCGGGGGGAGTGGGGGGGTCATGTAGCGAGGGTTGTGTAGAGCACCAGCGTGCTTTCTGCTGCTTGACCGCCGGAGATTTCGAGCGCTGATGGAGTTATTGATCATGCAGGCATTAAAATTATGTCTGCAGCCGCTGAACGCCGATGACAGAAGCCTCCATTAATCAGGAAATCGATCGCGAAGTCGAAGAACCTCTGAGACTTCGCAATGGATCGGAGACTGGAGGGGCCGGGAAAAAAATCTCCCATCATCCCTCGGTGTGTGGGAGTGTGCTCGCAAGATCGCCAAGACTTTCTGTATTTACTCCGTCCTCTTGCAGAACATCTGTATTCCATAGTGTGTGTGAGATGTGCATCATCTTAGTCATGTGACCTAGTAATAATATACGATTTAATTTTATTGATTTATAAGTTTAAAATGATAAATAACATTGTATTGCTCAGATACACAACCCTACACTGATTTTTCTTTGACAGTCTATGAGAGAAAAATGTAATAAAATCTAGAATGAATATACACCAAGACTGTGTAAATAATATATATTTATTAATACACACGAACAGTAAAACATATAACATGAGTAATGCAGGGATCATTGGCAGAAGCACTTGGATTTATTATTCGAGTTTTTCGTAAAAAAGACAATAGAACACCAATTGATTAAATTGTTTAACCGACATCACAAATTTTCATATAATTTGAAATATAAACTCACGACATATGTGGCTTTCAACCCAGTACTTTTCTGGATTAATCCAGAACTGTATATCCATGGCACTTCATCATATATAACATTATCTTTTTGGGCAATATCAACTTTGATGATGGACAGTAAAGCTCAAAGTGTCTTCTTTCCAAAGATATTAAAATTGTGTATGTAGCACATTTTTATCAGGAACTGTTAACATTTAAATTTAGGTTAAGCATTTCAGCTGTGAGTCCTAAAACCAGACATAGTCTCAGATAAATGTTTGTAGGAATTGAATTTTTCATGATATCTTCATTCATTTTCAAATATAAACTCATTAGAAATGTGGCTTTTAACCCATTACTTTTCTGGATTTCTTCAGGACTGATTTCATGTATTTATACAGTATATAAAGGAAATAACATTTCAATTCAGGATCTTTATTTTTTTAGTACTTCATCATCTATAACTTTCTACAACTTATCTTTTTGAGCAATATCAACTTTGAATAATAGACAGTGAAGCTCAAAGTGGCTTTCTTTTCAAATATATTTCAATTGTGGTTGTAACACTTTTATCAGGAACTTAAATTTAAATGTAGGTAGACAATTTTCAGCTGTAGGCCCCAAAAGCTGTGGCGAAGGCTAACAGGTTAAACTGGTAAAAATCATTCTTTCTCTCAAAGGAAGTTTTTAGTAAAAAATGAGCAAGTAAGTAAATAAATAAATAAATAAGAAACGACTTGTAACTGAGTACATTAACACCAAACAGTGGTGGTGGATGAAGTACAAAAACCATGTACTTGAGTTAAAGTAGAGATACAAAAGTTAAAATATTAGTATATATAGTAATAGTAATATTAGTATCCAAAGTACTATGATTTATTATAACTATAATGTTCCTATCATTAATTTTATCACAAAATTCTTTACTTAATCAACTCAGTTTATGTGTAAAGACTCGAATGTGACTCTCAGCACACTGATCTATTAATAGAATGATATTAAATACTGATTGATTTCTATGACAGTTATCACGGACCCAAAACCTTAATAAAATTCACCCAATAAGGTCTCGTGTGTTGTGGCTAGTTCGAGTCTGGAGTTTCTTCATCATTTATTCCTCTCTAAATGTTCTGTTGAACTGATGCTGAACTGTATGTTGGTGATCAGTAGATGCGAACACGTGATTAACACTCGAAACTGATTGGTGACTCGCTGCGTGTTTCACCAGTTACGTTTTTATCCTCATAAATAAAAAAAAAAGACTGATTTCACTAAATGTAGTTGTGTAAAAAGTTAAATATTTGACTTGGTGAAATTTAGAGAAGTAAAAACTGTATATATAAAAACTATATATATATATATATATATCTTTGTTCTCCATTTATTAGTAAATCAGGGACAAGGGAAAGAGATCGTAAAAGCCAGACAGGGATTATATATATATATATATAAAACAAAGAAATGTTGCCAAGTATAGTTTTACTAGGATTTTATTAATTAATTAATTAATTTATTTATTTATTTTCAACAAAAACTACAACTCCCAGTCA
Organism: Silurus lanzhouensis; assembly: GCA_039877035.1. NCBI lineage: Eukaryota > Metazoa > Chordata > Actinopteri > Siluriformes > Siluridae > Silurus > Silurus lanzhouensis. The sequence continues at coordinate 690,449 of JBCEWE010000425.1, forward strand.
CAAATCCTAAACCTCTGGGATGATAAACACAAGGTTGGGGGTTTGGACCCCAGCACAAACTAAACCCTTGAGTCCTTGAGCAAGGCACTTAACCCTCCAGCAGCGCTGAACTCGCCAACAGACACCTGAAGGACTCTCAGACTGTGTTGGCAAATTCTAAGCGAGCTTCCATGGGTTTTGCAGAGGCTTTGAGAGGAGGCTTCCATCTAGCCACTCTGACATAACGCCCAGCTTGGTGGAGTTCTGCAGTGATAGTGGTCCTTCTGGAGTTCTGTCTCAGCTCCACACAGGATCTTCAAAGCTTAGTCAGAGTGACCATCACCTCTCTTACTAAGGCCCTTCATTCCTGATTGCTCTTGGGGTGCCCAGCTAGTAGAAGAGTCCTGGAGGCCAGTGTGCTTTTGGGAATCTTTAGTGATTTAATCGGATCTGTGCCTTGCAACAATTCTGTCTCTGAGCTCTGCAGGAAGCTCTTTTCACCTGATATGTATTCTCAACTAGGAGTTCATCAATAGAGAGGTGTGTGCCTTTCCAAATCAAGTCAAATCAATAAACCTTTCCACAGGTAGACTCCAGTCAGGATGTAGAAACATCTCATGAAACAATCAAGTTGCAGCAAAGGGATTAAATACTTATTTACGTGTGATATTTCGGGTTCTTCCATTTTAATGATTGTACAGACATTTCTGTTTCCACTTTGTAATCATGAGGTACTGAGTGTAGATGAACGAGAATGCACTGTACGGCCGAAATGACTCTTACGCTCTGTTTCACTTAGCTACTGATTGAACACAGGTGGACTCAATTACAAGCCGACACGCTCTCTCGATCTATTCAAGAAAAAGTCATACCTTACGTTGACACAAATCCGGATCAATTTGAGTTCAGAAAAACACTATCGTTTTTAAATTTCCCAAATCGCATGCTGAAACGTCTGAAAATGCTCACGTCTCCGTACCAAAACGTCTGTTTATTTACTTTTTCCGGCTCTTTGAAACGTCGCAGCAACGCCAAGGAACGTTTTATTTAAATGGACCGACGGCGAGATGGAGTTGTTGCTGCGAGAAACACCTGAGAATAAAGTATAAAGTGAGAACATAAACTGGGAGACAAAACAAATACGTCGGAATATCCGAGCGCTTCAATCGACAGTATCCTGCTGTTGATGTTGCTCACCTCCGCAGTAAGGGCGAGCTGACAAAACTCATAATAACCACAACATGACACAATTACCGTGCGACGTGGTCCACCATCTTGGCTGAATTGGTCACGTGACTAAAAGTGCGCCATCGTTTTTAGAAGCCTACGCGCTGGATCCCGAATGCAAATCGGCCGACCTTTGCCTGAGTTTCAATACAACGCTGTTCTTCAATTTGGATTTCAATGCCTGTGAATCTATCTTTAATAACTCGCACAGATTTTCCTCGAATTGTCTTATCAACAGCACCACAAGGAGCGTGTTTTTCCTTCTGTATATCATTTTGAGAACTCGGAAGTTTCAAGACTTGACATTGAGCTACAACTTGACAAAAACGTTCTCAGCTGGAGCCACGTTATCATGGATATATTCCCTGTTCTGTGTTCTTCAAGCTGCTGGTCTTTCGTCCTCAGATTGAATCGCGAAGTCCCGGCTGTAATTTGACGTAAGACATGAGCAATTTCTCCTCCATGTCACGCCAGTGGACGGCGGAGTAATGGAGGAGCAGCGGAGTGGCAGACTGACACCTGTAACCAGAACCTCAAATTAGAAATGCCAAGAAGAGAGGAGATCGCTCTGATGTGTCTTCTGGTACAAATCCCTCTGGGGGATGGACGAGTCAAGAACAAGGATGCCCATCCTGGAGTGGGACTGTCACTCTTGTTCTCTTTCCTTCTATACAGGATCGAGATGCTCGGAGACTCCGTGAGCGTCTTCTTTTTACACCTTTATTAACACTTGAAGAGCAGCGAGAAACTTTGCTGATTGCAAAGTGAATAATTATCAGTCATTATGGCAGAGGCCTCCTGCAGAGAGCAGCTGTTAAATTGTCATGCGATTTCTCGTGATTTATGCAAATGCAAAGGTTTTACGTCACATACGTAGCTGCTCGGCTGCCAATCATCGGTAATGTGATTTCTGAAATCTAAAGAAGCTTGGTGGGGATGGGGCTGCGGTAAGGGGGGGGGGGGGGGATTAAAAAACAGCGAAAAGGAGGAAGATACCTTTATTAGTTCTGCTAAATTGATGATAGAAGCTTCAGTCCAACCGAAGACGGACGGGAGAGAGCCCTGCTGCAACGCTGGACCGCTTCACAGCAAGAGACAGTAAAGTAAGACAGAAGGTCATGCGGAAAATACAGACAGATCGCTCAAATCAACAGCTCATTGCTAATTCCTCAGGCTTTTAAACACAGCATTGTCAATATTTCAGAGAGATTAACAAGAAGACAAGTGCGTGAGGTGTTACAGGACGTGCCTGATGTGGAGGTGAAGAACATAACGTTCTAATGGTGTAAGGTCTCACACCTAGCCTTGGATTAACACCTTATACCATGATCACGTCCAAACATTGACGACTTAAAGATGTCATTGAGGTTTGCAGAGCGAAGCTGACTGAACTACGTCCAGCTGCTCCGAATGACAGCCAGAGATAAAATACTTCCACATTCATGCTACTAAGTTTTAATAAATAGTTCAAGTTCAAGTTTGTTTCTATTGCACTTTTTACAATGGACAATGTCCCAAAGCAGTTTTACAGAATTTAAGAAATTATGTGTATTAATCCCTGATGAGCAGCCGTGGTGACTGTGGCAAGGAAAAACTCCCTTAGATGTTATGAGATAGAAACCTTGAGAGGAACTAGACTCAAAAGCAGAACCAATCCTCATTTGGGTGACATCAAGAGTTTGATCATAAATCTTGATCTTTGATCAATACAGAACACTGGAGAGTGAGAACTAACATGAGCACTGGAGTGTGTGATTATGAGTGATGTTCTTTCTACAGTCTTATACAGTCATTTGAGATTATGGAACCTGGAGCTTCTGAGCAACTCATAAAATAGCTCAACATCTGAGATCATCACAGATCCAACACCAGCTTCTCCATGCCAGAGCCTTTAAACACTCAAAAAGGTCTAACGTCCAAACACTACATGAGGTGCGATCCAAATGGCGCTGGAACGTCTCTAGATGTTTTGGGATGTTTGCAGATCTACTACTACTTCTACATCTACTACTTTGAAGGTCCATAATCTTCATGAGGTGGGACGTGACTGAAGCTGTTGATATGTGCTACATCTCCAGTGATAAGGAAGCTGTTGGAGTTAACTCTTGGTGCACTTTTCCCATCATATTGCTCTTTCCAGGTCGTGAAATTCATCACATGCCTCGACCCATTTTTCCACATTTACATTTACGGCATTTTGCAGATGCCCTGAACTTTTCTTCATAGAACTGACTAGTAGAGGGGGTAAGGGCCTTGCTCAGGAGCCCAGGAGTGAGTGATTAGTGATCCTGGGATTTAAACTCATGACCTTCTGATATGAACCTACTGTTGAAGATGCTGTTATAGAAAACTAATTTAGCATTTAGCAGTACGGTTATATGATAATAAGTTGTGAATGAAAAAATTGACAGGACATTCAAAGATCCTAGAAAACATAAAACAGATGCGTTCAAGGAAAATTGCAAATATATCACATGGCGCTCGTTGTCTTGAAACCTCAAGGGGAAACAGTCCATGATATAATTGCAAGACAAGCAAATTTGTATCAGAATAAGAAATGGAGCGAAATCCGAATGTACATTTCATATAAGCAATTGAACTATTGGGTTAGGGGCCTTTCTCAGGGGCCCGGGAGAGATTTCTTGGTGTGGCTGGGATTTGAACTCAACAAAATTCAGATCCAAAGGCCTTAACCAATAAGCTACACTTCCACAAATTTCATTTGCGATGGTTGTAAAGTTGATTCGGATTTTCTGTACAAATTTTAATTCCCAATTACTTTTGCTTTTTGATATAAAAGTAATTTTATTTTTTTACCTGATGATTTATAATTTTCTATTTGGTCTGGTCTGCTTGGTCTGGTTCAGCGCTTTCAATTCTTTATTTGAGAAACATCTCTGAAAGTGATGGATGGATTAAATCCCCCTACACTCCATCTCTCTATATTCTGTACATTTATTTACAAAAACCTTCCTTTTTCTTTTCTCCTTCCAGAAACGATAGACTGTGTTTACACACACACACACACACACACACACACACACACACACACACACACACACACACACACACACACACACACTATAATCCTGTTCAACAGAGTCAGTGTATTCTGCTTCTAGAATCACTTCTCAGCTGTTTTCTTTTTTTTTTTTTGCCCCCGTCATGGGTGAAACCGTATTACATCACCCCGGTTTCAGACGAGTAACGGCGCCTCGGCTAACAAGTGCTAATGCTCGCTAAATCCATCATGTGTGTCAGGATCCAGCTGGAGCCCGGGGTCACCCTCGCCATCTATCCTCCAGCACTGCGAGTGTCGGTCTGATGGATGAGGTCACTCAAAGGTATGCTGCTTTTCCACCCCATCACACTCACACTCACACTCACACTCACACTCTCTCTCTCTCTCTCACACACACACACACACACACACACACACACACACACACACACACACACACACACACACACACACACACACACACACACACACACTCTCAAACTGAGAAAAGCCGTTTCGCACATACGGTATAAACACACATTTTATCTTTCTTTCTGTCTCTGGGGGAAATCAGGATGTTGCCAGGATGCCACATCAGAACTTCTTAGTGAAGAAGGTGGAGCTTTCTGTGTGTTAGCAAAAGAGGCACAGTTTTTGTGCTCCTTAGAAAAGGAGGTGTGGCCTCTTAATTTTACCAAGGGAGGTGTGGCCTCTCAGTCTCAATAAACGTGCTTTGGTATGGTGAGAAAAATGTGGCCTCTCAGACTTATTACAGTAGGTGTGGCCTCTCAAACTTATTAAAGGAGGTGTGGCCTCTCAGACTTATTACAGTAGGTGTGGTCTCTCAGACTTATTAAAGGAGGTGTGGCCTCTAAATCCTGGTAAAGAAGGTGTGGTCTCTCAGTCTTAATAAAGGAGGTGTGGCCTACTATTCTTAGTAAAGGAGGTATGGCCTCCCAGTCTTAGTGAAATAGGTGTGGCCTCCAAGTCTTAGTAAAGGAGGTGTGACCTCTCAGTCTTAATAGAGGAGGTGTGGCCTACTATTCTTAGTAAGGGAGTTGTGGCCACCCAGTCTTAGTGAAAGAGGTGTGGCCTCTCTGTCTTAGTAAAGAAAGTGTGGCCTACTAGTTTTAGTAAAGAAGGTGTGGCCTCCGAGTCTTAGTGAAAGAGGTGTGGCCTCCCAGTCTTAGTGAAATAGGTGTGGCTTCTCAGTCTTAATAAAGGAGGTGTGACCTCTCAGTCTTAATAGAGGAGGTGTGACCTCTCAGTCTTAATAGAGGAGGTGTGGCCTACTATTCTTAGTAAAGGAGGTGGGGCCTCCCAGTCTTAGTGAAAGAGGTGTGGCCTCTCTGTCTTAGTAAAGAAAGTGTGACCTACTAGTTTTAGTAAAGAAGGTGTGGCCTCCGAGTCTTAGTGAAAGAGGTGTGGCCTCCCAGTCGTAGTGAAGGAGGTGTGGCATACCAGTCTTAGTAAAAGAAGTGAGTTTTAATGAACCAGGTGTGGCCTCTCAAACTTAGTGAAGGAGGTGTGGTCTGTATCTTAGTGTCAGTGAAAAAGGTGTGGCCTCATGAATCCTATAGATTTATTTTTTGAGATCCCACAGCAGTTGCAGTGCAGTGCAGCAGGTGAGTGTCTCATTAGTCTCCTGACACTGCAGCACAGTTTTTAGAGTAAAATCGAAAGAAAGTGGACGAGTGCGAGGTGAGGTGGGATCAGTTTCTGATAATTTTTTAACTGGTTCAAGCAGAACAGATTTAAAGATCTCTGTACAGATTGAATTCTGACCACTGGGGTCAGAGGTCCCTGGAGAAATGTAAATATCATTTCTACAAGAAAAGATGAGAAGACTCTATTGATCCCAGGAGGAAATGAGAGAATGCTTTCTCTCTCTCTCTCTCTCTCTCTCTCTCTCTCTCTCTCTCTCTCTCCCTCTTTCCTTCCCTCACTCTCTCTCATTCTCTTTGAGAATTCATTGCATGAGTGTGCCCCCTCTCACCTCACATCATTCACCCTCTCTGACTGAACGCTCGTATTGAGCGCAGTTTAATGATATTCCGTACTCCAGGTTTCAGCCTCTCCACCAATCAGGACCAATCAGACTTCATCCTCAGGGTGCACATCATCAATAACCAGCAAAGTTATAGTGATGACGAATCAGCGGGGGTAGTGATTCCGACTGAATCTTCACATGACTGTTGAACTGTTCTGATGGAAATAAAACATCTCACGACATGCTTTTATTGGAAAATATCTGAATGACAGAGTGGTGTGATGAATTCGAGTGTAGCACAACATGCTAGTTTCAAAACCAAACCAGACAACATGTACATTAAATCAGCTATAAAAATCAAGGAGGAGGTTACTGCATTGGACTCTGGATTGGAAGGTCACTAGTTAAAATCCCAGTACCACCACTGCTGGGCCCTTGAGCAAGGCCCTTGAACCTCATCTGCTCAGTTGTAAGTCACTCTGGATAAGGGTGGCTACAGGCTGGGTTCAGAGCATAGAGTACAGCTCCCCTAGAGCACAGGGGGTTAAATGTCTTGCCCAGATTGGCAGCTTTTTGAGACCGGGGCTTGAACCTCCAACCTTATAATCAGAAACCATTGAACACTGAGCTACCACTTCCCAGTAAATAGCGTTATCTCTTTATGAAGACTTCTTCCATCAACAAACAAGCCTAAGCACAGACAACTATTTACATGGGAGGTGGTAGCTCTGTGGTTAAGGCATTGGCGTCTGGATTGGAAGGTTGTAAGTTTAAACCCTCATTACAAATAAAAATGTTAGTTTTATTTCTTTTAGTTTTTTGGTTGTTTGGTTGTGAGGTCAAATCTTAGCACCACCAAGCTGCCAAGCAAAGCCCTTAAACCTTAACGACTCAGTTGTATAAATGAGATAAATGTGAGTCAGTCTGGATCATATCTTTAATATACCTTACCTTCCACACCAAACCTTTTAATTCTGCACTGCTAAAGGAGGCTTTGCTAACACACAGGCATTTTTTTTGCTAATAGGCTCATTAGTTGCTCCGCAAATTACTCAAAACTTTAGATGCTTTACATTTTACTTAGATGCTAATGCTAATCTGTGTTGAAGGGTTTTGCAGCTGAAATACTGATTTAAGGCACTTCATGGTCATGGCCCTGTGTTCAAATCTTCAGGGAGGAACAAATAAAGCGTGTGACTAAATAGAAATTTTAATACAGTACATATTGAAATAGGTGTGTGTGTGTGTGTGTGTGTGTGTGTGTGTGTGTGTGTGTGTGTGTGTGTGTGTGTGTGAAAAAGACCAAGGCTAAATCCTTTTGTGAAAAGGTCTGAGCTCGGCTGTATCCGTCTATTACTATGACGATTTTTCCCTCTTATCACCAGAGCAATCAATCAATCCTGACGTAGTTCAGGAGACAAGGGAACACACACCGCTCACGACTGAAGGTTCTGGAGGGTTGGTGAATGCAGCGTAAATGTAATTATAATAATGTGGTTTGTTTGTGGGGCATCTAAGGTTATATTTGGGGTCACATTCTAATTAGAAATGGGACAGAAGAAAATAAACGCAAAAAAAGAAAGAAATTGACATCAAATTGAATCAAGTTGGAGCAAAACAGCAGCCAGCAATAATGAACAATGAACCCATTTTAGTCCACACAGGACTGCACAGGTGCTTATTCAATCTCACATCATTTCAGAACTACTGCTGAAATACTGCTGTGAACAGCTCCATCCTCTACCACTGCTCCACTGATCTCTACATCCTCTACCACTGCTCCACTGATTCCTTCATCCTCTACCACTGCTCCACTCATCCCACCATCCTCTACCACTGCTCCAACGGTCTCTACATCCTCTACCACTGCTCCATTGATCTCTACATCCTCTACCACTGCTCCACTGATCCCTCCATCCACTACCACTGCTCCAACGGTCTCTACATCCTCTACCACTGCTCCATTGATCTCTACATCCTCTACCACTGCTCCACTGATCCCTCCATCCTCTACCACTGCTCCACTCATCCCACCATCCTCTACCACTGCTCCACTGATCCCTCCATCCTCTACCACTGCTCCACTCATCCCACCATCCTCTACCACTGCTCCACTATCCCCCCTCCCTCCCCTCCCCACCCCCCCCTCCCTCCCCCCCCACCCCCCCTCCCCCCCACCCCCTCTACCACGCCCACTGATCCCCTCCTCTACCACGTCCACTGATCCCTCCATCCTACCACTGCCCACTGATCCCCCCTCCACTCCATCCTCCTACCACTGCTCCACTGATCCCTCCATCCTCTACCACTGCTCCATTGATCCTACATCCTCTACCACTGCTCCACTGATCCCTCCATCCACTACCACTGCTCCAACGTCTCTACATCCTCTACCACTGCTCCATATCTCTACATCTCTACCACTGCTCCACTGATCCTCCATCCTCCCTGCTCCACCATCCCCATCCTCTACCACTGCTCCACTGATCCCTCCATTCCTACCACTGCTCCTGATCCTCCATCCTCTACCACTCCCACTCCCACCATCCTCTACCACTGCTCCACTGATCCCTCCATCCTCTACCACTGCTCCACTCATCCCACCATCCTCTACCACTGCTCCACTGATCCCTCCATTCTCTACCACTGCTCCACTGATCCCTCCATTCTCTACCACTGCTCCACTGATCCCTACATCCTCTACCACTGCTCCACTGATCCCTCCATCCTCTACCACGGTTCCACTGATCCCTCCATTCTCTACCACTGCTCCACTGATCCCTCCATCCTCTACCACTGCTCCACTAATCTCTACATCCTCTACCACTGCTCCACTTCTCTCCATCCTCACCACATCTCTTCATCCTCTACCACTGCTCCAGCGATCCCTCCATCTATGCTGTCCATCAGAGAAAAGGAGACTACCGCTGAGCAAATGTTACTTACACGGACAGCATTTTATGTGTTGAGGTTGGGAGGAGGTTGGCAGTGATCTTGAAGGACACTGTCTACTTTCCATTATGTGTTTGCCCTCGTTTTTTCACGAGTTAAAAGGCGTGAAGCTGTATCACCAAGCTCATTCAGCAATTGCATTGCTCTAGCATCTGCAGCTCCTCATCTCCTGGCAGTAGGTAATCTAAAAACCATGAATCGTGCACTGTAAATTTGTCACAACGCCCGTGTGCGAGATCATCAATCCGGAGCTATATACTCAATAGTACTGCTGAAGTAGTACAGAGTGTATGTGGCACTTAAGTTCGGATTCATTGCTTTCTGAAACACATTTCTTGGAAAGAACACTGTAAATGAAGGCCTTTATTACACTTCAAATCAATTCACAATCTTCACAATCTTCATCGCCAGACCATGTGACACTCCGAGGTTGCAATTGAATTTTACTACAATTATTGTTTTTGGCATAATTTTTAGCTATATATTGACATTTCTTGGATTTAATCTTGAAAAAACGTTCTTTCGGCTTCTCCCGTTAGGGGTCGCCACAGCGGATTTAATCTTGAAAGAAAGGGGGAAAATGCTGCCCCTTGTGGTTGGAAGTGGTATCAACTGTTTAAAGTGATAAAAATGCCCACGGGTTTGGGATTACTCGTCTAATCTAAGACTGAATTTTATAATTTACGTTAAATTTTACTTAGCTCTTAGCTCTTCAACACTATCGAATATGATCTTCTGGATTGATCACATAAAGGCGGAGTGAGACATTTACAGTACGAGATATATGTTTTTTTTGGATTATCTACAGCCATCTTCCTTTACACTATACAAGCAACAGTTTGTGAACATCTGACCACAGGATGCTCCCTGTTAAAAATACACTGTATTTCCAAAAATATTAGGACAACTGACTTGTTTTTCATATGTGGTTCTTCTCCAAATTGTTTCCACGAAGTTGAAACCAAACAATTTGATCGAATGTCTTTAGATGCAGTTGCATGAAAATTTCCCTCCGCTTGAATAACAAACCTGTTCCAGCATGACAATGCTCCTGTGCACAAAGCCAGTTCCACGAAGGTATGCTTTCCATAGGTCAGCTGTGTGTGGAAGATCTCCCGCTATAGAGCTCCATCCCTATTGGAATAAATGTGAACGCTGACTGCACCCCAGGCCTCCTCACCTCACCTTCATCAGTACCTGACTTTATTTAAACCCTTGTATGAGTACAAATCTCAACAATATCCAGTGGGACATCTAGTGGAAGGTACTATCAAAGCGACTGCGCAATGAAATGGTCAAAACAAACAAAATATTTTACTCAGGTGTCCACACACTTTCTTTGTAGTGTGTATTTACACCGTTTTTTAGCTTCTGCCTGCTATCAAGCTGCAGCTGTGCCTGATAGCCTACACCATGTCAGAACTATAAAAAACCCACCCCTCTCATCAATGATCTCGACTGTGGATAATTAGCCTCAGCAGTATGTAAAAATACCTAAGAGATGGTGAGCTTTATTGATGAGCCAAGCTGAGGTATTGAATTTTCCACAACCCAATATCTGAAAATTCACAGCTGCTTAAAGAACCAGCTAGGATCTCTTCATCAGCGATGATATCGGAGCTGCTGAGGAGGTCACGGCAGCACTGCAGAGAGCAGCGTTCAAGCTAATTATCAGTCCTAACTAAACAAATAATTTCGATTCTTCTCCTGTTACTTTTGATTGATGGCATGTTCATGATGACAGCCACAATTTTTCCAAGTTTTTAGAAAACATTCATACAGTATGAACCTCAGTTCTCTGAAATGCATCTCATTTTACAAACAAACACACACACACACACACACACACACACACACACACACACACACACACACACACACACTTACATATCTAAAGGACAGCTCCACACAGTCCAAACACCCTGAGCCTCAGTAGGTATGGAAATGTGGCTTCATGTGATGAGATGTTTGTGTTTGTTTGGCGCCGTGCGGGAGAACGAGAGCCAAAATCCCTCTGAAATGTGTTTACCTCAGTGTGTAGCAGGGGTTATCTGCTGTGTGTGTGTGTGTAATCTTTTATATTCAGTCCCTATAATGTTTATTCTATTGTCTGCTTTTTCATTGTCCATTCTAAAGAAAAAGCATGAATGTTTTGAGGGCCTAGATTGCTAAGATGCTAGCATGCTAGCAACAGTCATGAATGTTTAGCAAACATATTTAATTTGGGTTTCTTAGGTTCCCAGGTCCCCATATTACCACCAGCGACCTTAGTCCCTATATTTATATTGGTGAGATTCATGTAGTTAAGATCTTATGTTTTCAAGGGCCAATGTTCCTAAAACCTTATTTTCCAAAACCAAATGTTATCGTAGCTCTGTATTTAATGTTCAATTCAATTCAATTCATTTTTGTTTGTATTGCGCTTTTAACAATCAACATTGTCTCGAAGCAGCTTAACACAAATAATGTGGTGATTAAGAATTAATAATACGTTCTTTATAAGTGTAAGTTTGTCCCTAATGAGCCGCTGGTGACTGTGGTGATGAAAAAACTCCCTGAGATGGCATAAGGAAGAAACCTTGAGAGGAACCAGACTCAAAAGGAAACCCCATCTTCATCTGGGTTGCACCGAATGTCCATCAATTGCATAGAAACGATGTTGAGGTGTGCAGTGGTGGTGATCAGATGCAAACTGTAGTTCTGTTGACATTAATTACAGCCCAAATCCATCCTCGAAGCTCCTGTCTTACTTCGTATTTTCATCGATCTCCAGGTTGTTAATGTGAAACCATCCCGAGCTGCACAGAGTCCCTCCGATCGAAATATATAAAAACTATAACCCAAAATATATAAAAACTATAACACCAAACAGTGGGTCAAATAAGTATTTGATAAACTGCTGATTTTTCAAGTTTTCCCAGCGCTGTAAGGGGACTATTTTAAAGGTGATTGTGTGAAAACCTAAAAAAAGTACTTTATTTGTAAGCAGATTATGTCTCAAAACATTTTTGATACCACCCCATATATCCCAAAGACTTGTATTCCCCAAGACCTTAGTTTTCCGAGGGCCTTATTTTCCCAAAACTATATATATTTTAAAGACCCTATATGGTCAGCACCATACATTCCCCATACTTTATATATCCCCAGGCCATTGTACTCCTAAAACCCAATATTTCCAAGGTCTTATATTTCTATGTACCACTATTCATGGGGTCTTTATTGCAAGATCTTTATTAGTCTCTGTGCTCTATGGTTCTAAAACTTTAAATTCCAGTGGACCTATGGAACCCAAGTCTACATTCTTACACCCCCTTATCTTTGCAAGAAAGACCTAATATTTCTAAGGACATTGGTTTTTACGATAATATATTCCTAGGACCATAACCCAGCCATTAGTGTTGCACAAGTCAGGTCACTCTTAGTGCCAGTCCCAAGCCTGGATGAATGGGGAGGGTTGTGTCAGGAAGGTCATCCAGCATAAAACATGTGCCAAATCAAATATGCAGATCACGAGAAAGAAATTCATACCGGATTGTTCGAGGCCCGGGTTACCAACAACCGCCACAGGTATTGTTAGCCAACAGGGTACCGGTGAAAATTAGGCTACTGTTGGCCGAAGGAGGAGAAGAAGAGGAGGAAGACTTCTACAGAGACAGGAGAAGGAGAAGTGTAGGAGAGTGAAGGTTCGGGTTGGTACTTTTAATGTTGGTACTATGACTGATAAAGGGAGAAAGGTAGATATGATTGTGTGTTCAGAAGACCAAGTGGAAAGGGAGTAAGGCCAGGAACATTGAAGGTGTTTAAACTGTTCTTTTATGGTGTGGATGGAAAGAGAAATGGTGTAGGGGTGATGGAAAAGTACAATGAGAGTGTAGTGGAGGTGAAGAGAGTTTCTGATAGAGTGATAAAAGTGAAGCTGGAAGTTGAAGGGGTGCCTATCGCTGCCTATGCTCCACAAGTGGGCTGTGAGATGGAAGATAAGAAAAAATTCTGGAGTGAGTTAGATGAAGTGGTAGAAGGTGAACCTAGGAATGAACGATTGGTGATTGGGGCAGACTTTAATGGCCATGTGGGTGAAGGGAACAGAGGTAATGAGGAGGTGATGGGCAGGTATGCCCTTAAGGAGAGGAACCTCACACTAAGATGTCACACCAGGTGTCTTCAAGAAAGAGACAGGAACACAAAGAGACGTAGTGGTGGAATGAGGAAGTGCAGGAAAGCATATGAGAAAGAGGTTGGAGAAACAGAATTGTGACAGAGTGATGAGAAAAGTAGGCAGGAATACAAGAAGATGCAGCAGCATATGAGGAACTGTATGAGAGGTTGGACACTAAGGAAGAAGAAAATGATTTGTAGCGATTGGCCAGGCAGAGGGACCGAGCTGGGAAGGATGTGCTGCAAGTTAGAGCAATAAAGGATGGAGAGGGAAATGTGTTGACTAGTGAGGAGAGTGTGTTGAGAAGATGGAGGGAGTATTTTAAGCAGCTGTTAAATGTGGAAAATGTGAGAGAGAGAAGGTTGGATGGTGTGGAGATGGTGAAGCAGGAAGTGGATAGGATTAGTAAGGAGGAAGTGAGAGCAGCGATTAAGAGGATGAAAAGTGGAAAGTCGGTAGGACCAGATGACATACCGGTAGAAGCATGGAGATGTTTAGGAGAGATGGCAGTGGAGTTTTTGGCCAGATTGTTTAACAAGATTCTGGAAGGTGAGAAGATGCGTAAGGAATGGAGAAGGAGTGTGCTGGTACTGATCTTTAATAAAGTTGATCAGTCACACCATGAAGTTATGGGAAAGAGTAGTGGAAGCCAGGCTGAGAGAAGGGGTGACCATCTGTGAGCAACACCACAGACGCATTATTTTCTTTGAGAATGTTGATAGAGAAGTATAGAGCAGGTCAGAAGAAGTTGAATTGTGGATTTGTGGATTTGGAGAAAGCCTGGGGTCAACAGTGCAAAGTAATGGAAAGTGTTTTAAAGAAGTGAAGAAAATGTAGGACGTTTTGGGGACAAAGTGAGGAAGGTCCATTTGAAATGGTTTGGACATGTGCAGAGGAGGGACATGGGGTACATTGGTAGAGAATGCTGAGGATGAAGGTGACAGGAAGGAGAAAAAGAGGAAGAATAAGGAGGAGTTTTATGGATGTGGTGAAGGAAGACATGCAGGTAGTTGGTTTGAAAGAGGCAGATGGAGAGGACAGAGTATAATGGAGTCAGATGATCCACTAATGGCGACCCCTAGTGGGAGCAGCCGAAATAATAATAATAATAAGAAGAAGAAGAAGAAGAAGAAGAAGAAGAAGAAGAAGAAGAAGAAGATATTCTTAGGACCATACATTTCCATTACCCTGTGTTCCAAAGACCTTTATAATGTTTGAGGTTTATATTCATTAATTGAAACTTTATATTGTATGTAGAGGCGTTTCTCTTCAAGACTAATGTTTCAATGACCAGGAAAAACTGTTTCTAATAGCTTGTATTCCAAAGGAATGTCCTTCTGGAGCCTTGTGCCACCTCATCTACTGTATGGCTTACATTTGTAAGTAACATGAAATGGACTTGAAGGAATAAGTGCAATTATGACTTGCAATATGGAGTCAGTAGTTCCTCAAGCCCACTGTAAGCTCAGCTGAGCTTCTTCAGGTTCTGTTCATTGTTGTATAATGCACTCACAGGAAAGATTTGTATAAAAAAGCAAACTTTTTCCTCTGCTCCAAAACATCTTCCTTCACCACTGAAAAAGTCTCACAAATGTACTTACTTATATGTTAATAATGCAAATGTGCCTCCCAATGACATTTCACCTCAGTCTCCGCCCCACAAAGTGCCAGTCAGCTGAGGCATAATTGCTTCTCATAAGGCAAATTTGCTTTTCCTCGTCAGCGATAATGAAATCAAGCGTGACGTTGTGGCCCAAATGTCACTATCCGGATCCTTCCGCTCAGTTCTGAGCAAACACTCTGCGTCAACTGATTGAGTTCCGTTACAGAAAGGCTTATTAAGAGCCGGGTGTAATTACGAGGCCAGAATTCAATCGCTGAGACATCACACTAACATGCATTCTTTCTTTCTCTTGTTCTTTTCATCTTCCATGTTTTCTTTCTTCTTTTTCTTATTTTCTATCTATCATTATCTTACTTTCTTTTAGTTGAATATGAACCTTCTCTTAATATGGAGTTAAATACTGCAGAATCACTTGAATCTCTTAAACCAAGCAAGGCTGAGTATAGCAAGTCCCTGAAGTGTTTTTATTTCTTTTACACAACAGTATTTTTTATCAATTATTACAATATTTTTTATAAAAAAAAAGATCATTGTTTTATGCGATTAGGAGGAGCACATCCAAATAGAATCTGGACTGAATCCAGACTTAACAAACAAAATTCAGACTGACTAATCAGAATCCAGACTGACCAATCAGAATCCAGACTGACCAATCAGATATCAGATTGACAAATCAGAATCCAGCCTGACCAATCAGAATACAGAATACATCAGCACTTTGATAAAAAAAAAAAAAAAACAAGCATATTAAAAAACAACTGTTGATACACTTTATGGACAAACGTTTGTGGGAATATTATGGGATGTTCCACTGAGATGTTCCACTAGATTTTGTAGAGATTTTTCTTTCTCATTTAGATTCAAACAGATCTTTATGGAGCTGGTGTTGTGCACAGGGTTTGCATTGTCATGCTGGAACAGATTTGGGTTTTTTAGATAAATTCTTATGCAAACACATAACTGTGGGACATGGGTGTCCCAATACTGTTGATTCTGTCATGTTTTTAAAACAAAGAAAGTCAAGTAGGAATAATTGTGCACTTTTAAAAGTTATTACATGAAGAGGAGGAAACCATCAATTAAACCAAAAAAATTATTTGAATAAAAAAATGGAGAAGTAAAATTAATGATGAAGATGCTGATTTATGTCATTTAAGTAAATAATAATAATTAAAAAAAAAATCCAGTCTGAGAGTTTAGTGGTTGGTTTTCTCTTTAATGTCAATGTCCTTGTCTTTAAGACCTTTGGTGTTTGCTGTTTTTCAGCATCGTGACTTGCTTCCTTTCCTGTTAAAAGCCTTGGAAGTGGACCTCCTGAACATAATGTAGAAAAATAAATGTAATATTTTCAGGGTTGCAGTTTTGGAAGAATTAACCCTGTCAACCACGGGAGGGATTTTTTTCCCCCTCTGGCATAAAGAGAACTGAATTCCACCTTAAACAAGACACAGAAGCATGGCCTTGAGCTCTCTGTCTAACATTTCTTCTGTGTAATGGTTTTGCCGCGGTTCCTCCTCCAGCTCGGGTCCTCATGCACAGCAGTAGTGTAGCTGTCCGCGGTGCTGATTGTGGAGGCAAAAAGCCCTCAGGCCACGCTGTGACCGTGAGACTGTCCTTACCGAACGTCTCATTAACACCTAAATGTCACCGCTACGACCTGGTAATAAACGTATAAAAATAACGCAGGAAAGCTCGCAGTATTCCCGAGCTGAGAGGCTGTGGACCTTCTGAGCTTCAACCCTTTCAACCTGCTGGAGGACCTGCTGAGTTTTATCTATTTTACTGTATCAAAGGAGATGCATTCAGGCAGCAGTGCAAATATCTGTAATGCCGATAAACATTTCTCTGGCTTCATGACTGTCAGGCTGACGGACAGGACGCGGAAGCAAGTCAATCATAGTTTATGTATTCAGTTCCACAAAGAAACACTCACTGCTGCCGAGGCAAGAAAACAAACAAAGAAGATCCTCTCGAGACGAGTAATCCAAAAGGAAACCTAGAGTCCGAAACGAAAGTAAACGGCAACGGCTAACAGTAATCCATAAGTAACAGTAATCCATAAGAAACAGAACCAGGATACGGAACCAGCGGGGAATGCTGGCGGTCGAGCAGCCACGGGTATCACCAGCATGACAATACAAGAACCGACAGCCTGTGACTCGAGAACGTGAGTCTATATAGTCTGAACCATAACGAGTCACAGCTGTCGGTGTTCAGGCAGGCACAGGATAATGAGGAACCATGAGAGCTACTGAGGGGGGCGTGGCAGGGTGCATCTCTGACAGCGGCCGAGGGGGGCATGGCAGGGGAATCTCTGACAGCGGCCGAGGGGGGCGTGGCAGGGGAATCCCTGACAATGACTAATAAAATCAAGAGATTGAAACACACACACACACACACACACACACACACACACACACACACACACACACACACACACACACATCATTTGTTAGTGATCTTTGCACCTCTGAAGCTCATCCCATGGTTTAGAAATGTTCAATCAGGAACATTCGAAGAACATTTGATTTGGGATATGTGTATAAATCCTGTTTGAAAAAACAATAAGAGAATGATGGTAGCTGCTACTCCTGGGGCCCCTGAGCAAGGCCCTTAACTCTCAGTGCATGGCTGTACATACAGTAAGCTCCTTAAAAATTCTGCATTCCACCGGACGGAGTGGAAGATTTTCTGCTCTAGAACTTCAACCCTATTGGGATGAATGTGAATGCTGAATGCACCCCAGGTCTCCTCACCTTAGAAAATTTAGTGGAACATCTTCTTAAAAGAAAGAAGCTCATCATAAGAGCAAACTGAGACTAAATGTGGAATGACACCTTTAAGAAAGAATCACACTTTCTGAACAATCGGAATTCAGAATTTAGGATCGGTGTGATGAAACATTTTCACTGTGACCTTTCCTCCTCATTTAAACCGAATCACAAAGCCTGGTCGAGGGAAAAGTTTGCTCTAACATCCTGAGTTTTTGATCAGACAGGGTTTGAGGCTCTGTGTTGGTGTGTGAAGACCATACAAGTTGGTTTGAAGGTCAAAGGCAGTGCGAGGATCTGATCCCTGATCTGGCTGGGAAGACTCCATTACGCTTGAAGCTTACGGCTCAATCTCCGGCAACACTCGAACATATAGAGCACTGGATTCCTTTTCCGAATGGAATTGCGCTTCCTGTCCTCGCCTCTGACTCGTGTGCGTGATGAGACATCACAGACGACGCTGTGACATGATGTGCTCGTCCTCCTCCCATGTCTCCAGCCTCATTAAGGACTCATGCTGCTTGTGATCCTGACAGGTGAATAATAGCACAGCACTATTTTCTCACCTCATCTTCTCGTCCATGGTGATCCCCGAGATCCCTGAGAGTCCTGAGAGCCAATCAATTCCCCTCATCCCACCTCGCTCAGATGAGCACTGTTTACTTTTACCAATGTTTTATTCATGCTTACATGAAAATGTTTTTTTTTGAAGGTTCTTTCAAGAGCTAAGGGTTCCTCACTTTTACACCAAATGGTGGCAGGGTTCATATTAAAACCCTAACGGTTCCTGCAAAAGAAATCTCTTATGGAGTATAAAATCTTTTACATCTGGAGCCTCAGGTCTTCTATACCTGGAGTTTGGAATCTCCTACATCTGAAGCGTGATGTCCTCTATATCTGAAGCTTGAAAAATTCTACACCTAAAGATTGAAGTCTTCAAAATACCAAGCTTGAAAGATTCTAGGAGCTTGAAATCTTCTACATATGGAGCTTGAAATGTTCTACACCTGAAGCTTGAAGTCTTTTAAATCTTAAGCTTGAAATATTATAGGAGCTTGAAATGATCTACATTTGATACAAATTTTACATCTGAGCTTAAGATCTTCTACTTCTGAAACTTTTAAAATTCTATATCTGGAGCTTGAAAGCTGCTACACATGGAGTTTGGAATGATCATATATTTGAAGCTTTAGGTGGTCATTATCTTCTACATCTGAAGCTTAAAATCTTCTAAATCTGGAACTTGAACATAATCTCTGTTACATGTTTGAAGCTTTTCTTGTGAAGGTTTTGTAAAGAGAATTGCTCAGTTGTTGGGATCCACATGTCCTGATGGTTCTTCCGGAACGTTCTGGCTTCCTTTAGAGTTCTATATCAAGTGACACCATTGAAATGTATCAGATGATGATAAAAGAAAGGAAGAATAGAGGTTTTTGCTGAACGAGTGCTGTTTAGGATGAAACGCGTTTCTGCTCCACAATTTGTGCCGGCGCTTTAATCCATCTAACAGATCTGGCAGCTGGAGCTGAAAATAGCATCGGCATAAAAACCCGGGGATGATGGAGGGATGTACGAGAGGATAACATGGTTAGATCGAGGAGTAATCTCGGTCCGGAGAGGCAGCGGCGTTCCTTTGGGTCGACACGATCGCATTCTCCCCTAATAGCTTTAAAATTCGATGTGTAGAGCGAAATCAATGGGTTTCTATGGGATGATGGAGGGATGAAAGATGGAAGCACGGGATCACATTGACGAGTGCAGCTGGTATGAAATGGTATTCTGAGCTTCGGGTCGACGCTTACATTTTTTCCTGCCTATTTTATTATTTTTTTCAGAGGACCAGATTTGTTTAGAAGCTGAAGGTTAAAATGCGAATTGATCGCTTATATTAAGTTCTGCAAATTTGTAAATCATGAAATAGAAAAGAATGAAGAGAGAGAGAAAGAGAGAGAGAGAGAGAGTAAACATAAATCAGCGCCGAGGGTTTGACAATGGAGGATCAAAACGCCACTGGAATATGAATTCTAAACCAGAATAGAAAGCAGATAAGGAAAGGATAACAAGAAAAGAGAGAGGGGGAAAAAATGACCAATTTGAAGACTTCAAAGGTTTCATGATGAAGAACAAAGCAAACGAGTTCAGAAGAGAGATCAGGCCTTCATTCTGGTTCGGACAAACCAGACGAAATCCTCCGAACAGATGCCTCGAAGACTAAATGTCACTTTAATCAACCACAATTATTCTTTTCAGCTCCAGATTGTCTCTAACAATGTGATGTCAGTCCTGGGGAACGAGTGGAGAGACAGAGACCTTCAGTACAAACATCAGATGCTAGTTTAAACGCTAGCAAACGCACGTTCTTTTGTTTCTTCAGAGAGCAATCTTTACGTCGTAACAGATGGCTGAAGTATAATGCTATAACAGTTGGTGTTCTGGGAAAATTCATCAGGTGACATTGGGGCTGGTTTTGGAAAAAAGCAACAGCAATGAGCTTTTTCTTTTTTTTTTCTTTTTTAAATTGAGTAATACATTCTGCCATCTCATTTAGTTTTATGGCATTTGGCAGAAGCTCTTATCCACAGCGACTTATAATGATCTCATTACAGCTGAGCAGGTGAAGGTTAAGGGCCTTGCTCAGGGGCCCAGCAGGTGCAGCTTGGTGGTGTTGAAATTTGACCTTCAAAACAAGCCTAATGTTTTAGCCATTGAGCTGTTAGATAGCTATTAGAGAACTAACCTGTTCTCAACGTCTTCCACGTTTCTGCATTGTCAAATCATTATCATCATCATCATC
>JBCEWE010000425.1:713445-718445 GCA_039877035.1 Silurus lanzhouensis
CTGCTTTTCACTAGAACAGCTTTGCAGGGTTTCTTGCACTAAAGGAATGTAACCAACACACACACACAGACACACACACAAAACTGTCCACCTTTTCTACAGCTCACCTGCCAGGTCCATCTCAATGTCTCATTTTTATTGTAACGCTAAAGTGCAGTGACATTCTGGATTGTGATTGGTCAGAAGGTGTGTATATCAGTGCACCAGTTCTATAGTACAGTGTGGTGCAGGGAAACGAGGAATTCTGGCAACCCTGGGACTCGGGCGAATATTTGGAACCGGTACGGTACTTCGTTTCGAAGTCCTTGCCATTAGTTATTATGGAGCAGTTCATTTAAACTCAGTTAGATATTATTTCAATGGAAATTGTCTCATTGCAGCTCTATAGAATGTAGGAATTATAAAACAAAAATCTATTATTATAATTATAAGTGAAGTATGAGTATTTATCCGAACAAATCCGAGCAAACTTGGGGGAATCTCCCTTCAGTGGTATTGGGAAGAAACTTTGAGAGGAACCAGACTTAAAATTAGATCCCGTCCTCATCTGGGTGACACCAAGAGTGTGATTATAAATCTTTAAAACATTACAAACGAGTTTGTTACGTTATTACGAGTTACGAGTGAGAAATCTCATGAGCACCAGAGTGTGTGATTATGAGTAATGTCCTTTTTACAGTCAGTTCAGACGAGAAGCTCCTGAGCAACTCATAAATTATCATGAAGATGAAGATGATGGGGGTGATGATGATGATGATGATGATGTTAACGATAATGGTGATGATACTTATGATGATGATAATGATGGTGGTGAAGATGATGATAATAACGATGATAGTGATGATGAAACTACACCCCTACAATATTTGCATAAATAATTACATTTGTCCTCAGCAAGAGAAATGTACATAGTATTATAACTATAAATACTTTAACATAATATTATGAACATTTTCCAATCATCTACCAGACCCAATATTTGCATAAATTCCTGAGAAATTTCTGAAAAAAAACTAGCAAATAAGGTTCCTGACCTTCACCAGTCCTCACTGGAGCTCCAGATGTGTTCTAGCACCAGGCTGAAAACAAGAATCAAGATACAAGGAAAATCCCACACAGGTGGTGGTGCATCACTGCTCATCAAGTCAAGTCAAGAAGCTTTTATTGTCATTTTAAGCTTATATATCTGACGCAGTAAACAGTGAAATGAAATGGTTCTCCAGAACCCTGGTGCTACATGAAACAAAATAGAGCTACATCACACCACACAGTATCGAGCTACATCACACAACATAAAGCTAAATCACACCACACAGCATAGAGCTACATCACACAAAATAGAGCTACATCACACAACATCGAGTTAAATCACACCACACAGCATAGAGCTACATCACACCACACAGCATAGAGCTACATCACACAAATTAGAGCTACATCACACAACATAAAGTTAAATCACACCACACAGCATAGAGCTACATCACCCAACATAGAGCTGCATCAGACCACACAGCACAGAGCTATATCACACAAAATAGAGCTACATCACACCACACAGCATAGAGCTACATCACACCACACAACATAGAGCTACATCACACTACATAGGGCTACATCACAACACACAGCATAGAGCTACATCACATAACATAGAGCTACATCACACAACAGAGCTACATCAGACAACATAGAACTAAATCACACCACACAACATAGAGCTACATCACACAACATATACCTAAATCACACCACACAGCATAGAGCTACATCAGACAACATAGAGCTACTACACACCACACAGTATAGAGCTACATCACACAACATAGAGTTACTACACACCACACAGTATAGAGCTACATCACACAACATAGAGTTACTACACACCACACAGTATAGAGCTACATCACACAACATAGAGTTACTACACACCACACAGTATAGAGCTACATCACACCACACAGCATAGAGCTACATCACACAACATATAGCTACATCACACCACACAGTAAAGAGCTACATTACACAACATAGAGCTACATTACACCACACAGTATAGAGCTACATCACACCACACAACATAGAGCTAAATCACACCACACAGCATAGAGCTACATCACACCACACAGCATAGAGCTACATCACACAACATAGAACTACATTACACCACACAGCATAGAGCTACATCACACAACATAGAGCTACATTACACCACACAGTATAGAGCTACATCACACCACACAACATAGAGCTAAATCACACCACACAGCATAGAGCTACATCACACAACATAGAGCTACATTACACCACACAGCATAGAGCTACATCACACAACATAGAGCTACATTACACCACACAGTATAGAGCTACATCACACAACATAGAGCTACATTACACCACACAGTATAGAGCTACATCACACCACACAGCAGAGAGCTACATCACACAACATAGAGCTACATTACACCACACAGTATAGAGCTAAATCACACCACACAGCAGAGAGCTACATCACACAACATAGAGCTACATTACACCACACAGCATAGAGCTACATCACACAACATAGAGCTACATCACACCACACAGCATAGAGCTACATCACACAACATAGAGCTACATTACACCACACAGCATAGAGCTACATCACACAACATAGAGCTACATTACACCACACAGTATAGAGCTACATCACACCACACAGCAGAGAGCTACATCACACAACATAGAGCTACATTACACCACACAGTATAGAGCTACATCACACCACACAGCAGAGAGCTACATCACACAACATAGAGCTACATCACACCACACAGCATAGAGCTACATCACACAACATAGAGCTACATTACACCACACAGTATAGAGCTACATCACACCACACAGCAGAGAGCTACATCACACAACATAGAGCTACATTACACCACACAGTATAGAGCTACATCACACCACACAGCAGAGAGCTACATCACACAACATAGAGCTACATCACACCACACAGCATAGAGCTACATCAAACAACATAGAGCTACATCACACAACATACAACTAAATCACACCACACAGCATAGAGCTATATCACACATCATGATGATTGATGGTGATGATGATTACAATGATGGTGATGATTGTGATATTATTATTTTAAATTATATTTCATTTATTAATTTCAATAGAAATTCCGTTTCCCTCTACCACGAGGAGTTGAATACATTCTGTTACAGTTTATTTATGAACCATTTCTTTCATGTTTCTCAATTCAGTCTGAATAAAACTCCATACAATCCAGTAAACACTTTCTTTACCATTTTTTGCACACTTTTTTGAGCTTCAGTACCAAGAATATTTATTCGAACAGCTCACATTTCGAGGGCACCAGCTTTCGTTTTGTAATTCTATAAAGAACTTGACAAACAATTAAAGTCATGTGCTACTAATGCTACTGTACAGACTCAAAAGGGGAACCTATCCTTATTTGGGTGACATCAAAAGTGTGATCATAAATCTTTCAACAATACAGAACACTGGAGAGTGAGAACTAACATGATTACTGAGTATAAGATTATAAGTGATGTTCTTTCTACAGTCTTATACAGTCATCATGGTTATAAAAGTAGGAGCTACTGAGCTCAACATTTGTGATCATCACAGATCCAGCATCAGCTTCTCCATGCCAGAACCTTTAAACACTCCAGGAGGTCCAATGTCAAAACTCCACACATTTAGTGGGATCCCACTGCTACGTACGTCTCTAGATGGTTCGGGATGTTTGCGAGTTTGGTATCTACTTCTTCAAAGGTCCATAATCTTCATGAGGTGGGACGTGACTGGAGCTGGTCAAACCTCAGGAAGCCTTAGGATGGGGAGAGAAAGAGAAGCAGTGGAGAGGAATTAGCGTAGCTGCTGTTCATGATTTTAACAGCACAAGTTGATAATGTGATGTGATCAGATGTTCTGGAGCACAAGGTTATGATGTGAGAGGTATGTTATGTGTAGGCTTTGCTAAAAAGATTTTTATCTTTTATCTATCGTTTTTAATCTACACGAGAAGATGTTTTACTAGATATTTTCATTCATCCAATCCAAGGTCCTGATTCATCCCATATGTGTTCGATAGGGTTGGAGCTCTATAGCAGGAGATCTTCCACTCCAACCAATGGAAAGCAGATGTTCATGTAGCTGGATTTCTGCACTTTGTTTCATGCTGGAAAAGCTTTCGGTCTCCTAATTTTAATGAAAGGAAATGTTTATGTTTTCGCATCAAATATAATTGTGTGCCTGTGACTTTGTGGTAAAAGTTTGGGGAAGAACCAGATACGGCTGGAAAAATCTGATTTCCTGATACTTTTGACCATATCGTGCATATAATACATAAATTATATATCAATTAAATGTAGAAAAATTAATGCGCATACATTTAGCTTTTGTATGGGACCTGTGGGGGGGGGGTTTAGCGGCTTGAGGACGGCCTCCTCTGTGTTTTATTACTCGTTATGTTTTGAATCTCGGGATGTATTTAACGGCAGACCGAAGCGAGTGAAGCAGCTGGCGTGAGAGTCGTTTGAAACATTCAGGTTCAGAGGTGTTTAAGCGTTCGGGAAGCCGAATGTAGCACACAGTTTTTCAGCTCGGCTTGCTAATGAGGTTTTAAGCTCTGCTAGCATGCACGGTGCGTCTGCACATGTGCCGCTACGCTTCTATTTTAATTCTGTCTCATATTAAAGTGGGACAGGTGGATTTTTATGCTGCTCCTGAGCAACATTGACCTCTCTTTCAAACACACTTTGCGTTTTTTTTCTTTTTCTTTCCTCCCTCCTCATAAAGCTTTTAGCACGGACTGCTTCAAGGGTTTAATATGGAGTGCTACAGATACAGATCTTGTGTGCTGTTATTAAGAAATAAATAAATAAGCACCGACTATGTTTTAATTACCGCAGATTTAATTAGTATGCTAATGGATGTGTGTGTGTGTGTGTGTGTTTGTTTATTTGTATGCG
>JBCEWE010000425.1:723445-748445 GCA_039877035.1 Silurus lanzhouensis
TTTAATTATTTAACAAATCAGCTTGCAAGTGAATGCAACACAACGGCTGGGCAGAAGATGCAGCGATAAAAAAAAGGAGGAAAAATACAAATTATCTAAATAAATGTTGTTTTAATGACATTCGCTTTATTTAGATCTGATTTGGGTCTTTATGAAGCCGGAGAAAGACTCAAACTGTTTAATAAATCAGCTTCAGAGGCCACGGGAAGCATCTTTTTTAAAAGGATGGAGGCAATAATAGAAAAAAGTGAATAATGCACTAAAAGCGTGTTCTACAGATCAGCCTGTGACTCCACGCAATGTGCTTTAATTACGCTCTGTTTTCTCCAGCGCAGTAAAGGAGCAGTGCAACGTTCAAAATAAAACAAATGAATTTAATTAAAAAAATATATAATTTTTTTAGCTTAATACTTTTTCTGTTAACAAGATTCAGGATTTTACTACAAGTAGCAGTGAAATGGAAACCTGATCCGCTGCTCAAGAAATTGTGCATTAAATAAAAGGAACTAAAGGACAACATAAAATATATTAAATAATGATTGGTAGTAGAACGATTAGTAGTACTAGGAGTAGTAAGGATTAGTAGTACTAGGGGTAGAAGTAAGATTGGTAGAAGAAAGATTAGTAGTACTAGGAGTAGTATGGATCAGTAGTACTAGGAGTAGTAAGGATTAGTAGTCCTAGGAGTAGAAGTAAGATTGGTAGTAGAAGGATGAGTAGTACTAGGAGTAGTATGGATCAGTAGTACTAGGAGTAGTAAGGATTAGCAGTACTAGGAGTAGAAGTGAGATTGGTAGTAGAAGGATGAGTAGTACTAGGAGTAGTATGGATTAGTAGTACTAGGAGTAGTAGGGATTAGTAGTACTAGGAGCAGTAGTAAGATTGGTAGTAGAAGGATGAGTAGTACTAGGAGTAGTAAGGATTAGTAGTACTAGGAGTATAGGTAAGATTGGTAGTAGAAGGATTAGTAGTACTAGGAGTAGTAGGGATTAGTAGTACTAGGAGTAGTAGTAAGATTGGTAGTAGAAGGATCAGTAGTACTAGGAGTAGTAAGGATTAGTAGTACTAGGAGCAGTAGTAAGATTGGTAGTAGAAGGATTAGTAGTACTAGGAGTAGTAAGGATTAGTAGTACTAGGAGTATAGGTAAGATTGGTAGTAGAAGGATCAGTAGTACTAGGAGTAGTAAGGATTAGTAGTACTAGGAGTAGTAAGGATTAGTAGTACTAGGAGTAGTAAGGATTAGTAGTACTAGGAGTAGTAGTAAGATTGGTAGTAGAAGGATCAGTAGTACTAGGAGTAGTAAGGATTAGTAGTACTAGGAGAAGTAGTAAGATTGGCAGTAGAAGTATTAGAAGTACCAGGTGTAGTACTAGAATTAGTAATAGAAGTGGGAGTAAGAGCCATAATATGTCTTCTTGTCTGTAAGGAAACATGCAGTCCCACATTCCTGATCATTATCTCTGAAGTTTCTTTTTTTCTGTCATACTGCTGTTTGGGAAGCAGCCGCTCAGTAGTTAAGACTGGACTTCTGGGTCAAATCTCAGCACCATCAAGCTGCCACTGTTGGGCCCTTGGGCAAGGCCCTTATCACTCCACTTCTCAGTGTATAAATGAGATCATTGTAAGTGGTTCTGGATACGGGCTGTACTTGCACATAGTCAGTTTCTTTGCCATAATTACATTTTATTCATTTGAAAATGTTGGAATATGATTTGCATGCCAGAGGAACAATTCAGAGTCATCTGTAAAGCATAATGACGACAGACAGACAGACAGACAGACAGACAGACAGACAGACAGACAGACAGACAGACAGATAGATAGATAGATAGATAGATAGATAGATAGATAGATAGATAGATAGATAGATAGATAGATAGATAGATTCTTTTGTCCTGTAAGTTTCAGATCTGAGTGGCTGTGGGCCGTGATGAACACCTTGACCAGTCCCTACCAGAAAGAGTTCTGCTGTGAAGCTCTGCACTCGTTCCTCTTCTCACTTCTCTTTAAAGGCAGCTGAAGCAGATTGTGTGCTGGGGGAACAGTGTGAACGCAGGGCTTTTAGACAGATGGTTCCGTGTTGTTCAGAGACGGATTTGGGAACACGACACACTTCTGTGTAGAGAACATCCGCAGGTTCTCTGCTCGGGGAACAACTTCATTTGTGAGCTGAAAATCTGACGTGTTTCTGGATGATGAGTGTGCTCTGTGTGTGTGTATGTGTGTGTGTGTGTGTCATGGGTTTAAGCTGTCTTTGTTGTGTGTTCAAGGTCATCGAGGCTTTTCCGCTCCCTTGCACAGACTGACACACAGACGGCTGTCACCAAAAAGTCTGTTTTCTCCGAAAACACGAAAAATATTTTATTTGTAAAAAATAGATGAAAAATATAGAATAAGTAGTGTAACTAAAAGGTCTGTCACCATAGAAACCTCTGCACGCACACACACACACACACACACACACACACACACACACACACACACACATGCACACTAAACAAAGGATTGTAACAAAACATCTGGTGCAATGTTTATG
This sequence comes from Silurus lanzhouensis, assembly GCA_039877035.1. Lineage (NCBI taxonomy): Eukaryota > Metazoa > Chordata > Actinopteri > Siluriformes > Siluridae > Silurus > Silurus lanzhouensis. Next base: position 725,983 of record JBCEWE010000425.1, read on the forward strand.
CATGTGGAAAATTTTGTGAAATTAAAATTGGCAAAAAAGAAAAAAATACTGCAGTCTGTTGTGGGTTTTTAATAATAGCTAAAAACTAAATAATAATAATAATAATAATAATAATAATAATAATAATAATAATTTGATTGTAGAAATTCTGAAATGATAATAAAAAAATAAAGTTTAACAATTTTACAATTAAATATTTCTTAGTTGTATATTTTGTTGTTGATTCATTTTTTTATTCCAAACACAAACATCATAAATAATATGGACAGAAAAACTGCTGATAAAAAAAAAAAAAAAAAAAAAATTGGTTGCTATAGCAATCCATACCCCAATCCACCCACTCCAAAAAAAAAAAAAGAGCATATAAAATATACATTATACATAAATGAAAGAAAAAAGAAAAACAAATAGAAAGTAAGAAAGAAAAAGATTGAGAGAAAGGGAAAGAAAGAAAAAGAAAGAGAGAAGTAAAAAGATAGAGAAATAGAGAGAGAAAGAAAAGAGAGAAAAGGATAAAGAGAGAAAAAAAGAGTACCTGCTTTACTAACACCTTGTAGCTAATTGAACACAAATCTCCACAGAATTCTAGAGGAACTGTCCACAAACTTTTGGTCATTTAATGATTTCCTTTCTCTCTCTCTCTCTCTCTCTCTCTCTCTCTCTCTCTCTCTCTCTCTTTCTGTTTTTCTATCTCTGTTTTTCCCTCATTATATTGTCATTGCAAACTTTCAGCAAACCATGTGTCACCATGGAGACTCTCTAAAACATTCATCAAAAATAAATCGTATTATTACAACTTACGACACCATGAAAAGACGACAAATATAATATTAATGACATCAAAAATCCAATGACTATAAATACGCCAAGACTCTAAAACTAATAAATTACACAGATTAGGCAATAATAAAATCTAACAATAATACAAAGCTCTTTAAAAATCTATCTATCTATCTATCTATCTATCTATCTATCTATCTATCTATCTATCTATCTATCTATCTATCTATCTATCTACTGTATCATATTTACCTGTGTTCATCAGTATCTCTTCCATTAGATCTTCCACTCCAACCCATATAAAGCATATCTTCATGGAGCTGGCTTTGTGTTTAGGAGCATCATCATGCTGGAACAGGTTTGGTTTTCCTTTACAGTTTTGTAGTAATGATTTGGTGGAAGAGGCAAATATATATGCGGGACAAAAGCCGGATGTCCGAATACTTTTGATAAGCTCAATTCTGCTGAAATGAAACGCTGGTGTCTCCCAGATCGATAAATCAAGCTCTGATTGATAAATGATGATGGAATTATAATTTTTTTTTTTTTTTAATTCTGATGTTTTGAACACTGTGTGAGGCGATGATCACGGCCTGAGGTAAGATCTAGGGGGTTCAGCCCTGCAATACATCATAGGCTGCTCCGAGAGAGAGAGAGAGAGAGAGAGAGGGAAAGAGAGAGAGAGGGAAAGGGAGAGAGAGAGAGAGATAGAAAGAAAGAAAACAACATCCAGGCGCGAACATGAAAAGTGCAGAATTGAACAAGCATGGCCCGGAGCTGAGCAGCAGAAGCTATTTACAGTGGGTAATTGGAAAGGGCCGTCCAGACTCGAGCCCATTAGGAAAAGCTTAGGCGTATTCGTCGTCCAATGATAGCATCGTTGGCTAATCTGGACAAATAATGAATCGAAAAGGACAAAAACATTTACCCCGGGCCAGACTGGGTATCTGCACAGACAGAATCCAAACAATACAGAGGAGAAACACATTAGAGGAATTCCAATGATTTGCCTACAAGCATAAACGGGCTTTATGAAGCTGGAAGAAAGTGAACGACGATAAGTGTCCATGATGGTTTCGTTTCGCTGTGTAGATGGTAAGTGGTTAAGATGTTGGACTCCTAATCAGAAGGTCATGAGTTCAAATCCCACAACCACCAATCTGCCATTGTCAGGCCGTTAAGCAAGGCCCTTAACCCTCATCTGCTCAGTTGTATGAATGAGATAATTGTAAGTCGCTCTGGAGGAAGGCGTCTGACAAACAGTGTAAATTTAAGGACACGGTGTTTCAACAATCACTAACAAGAGATTCCTTCCAGAAAGACCTCACTAGAGGTCTGCTGGACAGGTTAAGCAGTTATTTCAGAAACGATGTCACTGTTAGGCCTTGAGATGCGGCTACATTAGGCGCCTTTAAAAAACGGAAAACGAATCACCTCCTTCTTTTCTATCCAATTAGAATCCAGAATTTCTCAACAGCGCTCTGGGGATAACACAAACCACCCCCCCCCCCAACCCCCCTTCCAAAAAAACAATGCGCTAATAGCGTTTTTTTAAACTGCTGTGTTGTACGGTATTTGTAAATTGCTAAAGGCTAACCGGGCTCGAGCTGAATCAGCAAGAGGTGCAGCCAATGTGATGTGTTTTAAAAGGCTGGAGTGAAGAATACATTTCTGAGTCGGACTTCAGGCAGGAATCAACTGTTTATGGATTTTATATCCAACCTTGTTGGCTGCCGGTCGAACGAGAGAGCATTTGGCGCTTGGAAACAGGCAATGGAGAACGAGCGTGAGGAATTATTGATTGAAGCCGACAGTCTTTGCCATTGCCTTCCGTATGTTTTACTGTATGTGAAGAATATGCAGATTTGACAGAAAGACCATGCCTGGAACTCAAACATAATTTTTCTAAAGTCTCATTTCCCACAACGTTTTTTGGTCCGTTAGGAGGTCCTTGCTAGAACCGTAAAACAGCAGGTTCTGTGCTGGCCAGAGTTCCACCATCATTCTTTATAAGTTGCAAGACTGTTTAAACTGAAATATTTAATTTATCTCAGTTTCCACACGATTAATGTGTCCTTTTCAAAGCTTATCAAACACCTTCTCCAAATCGTGCCGTATCTGCTCAATGGTGTCACCTTTGAGCTGGATTTTCATCTTCGGGAAGATGTCTCAAAGCTGCTCAGGTGTATGAATGAGATAAATGTAAATCACCCTGTATACTTGCCAAATGCCATAAATGAAAAAATTAATGTAGTTCAGGTGAAAATTTTGAGGAGGTGGTAGCTTAGTGGTTAAAGCATTGAAGCTTAGCTCAGTGACCTGAGTATCTACACCTTCACTTGCAGATGAAATCTGGACTTTCCTACCAACAGATCTCAGTCTGTTAAGTTGGGCAAACAGGTATCCTCAACCTTCATTCTGAACACCGGCATCCCACAGGGCTGTGTACTGAGCCCACTACTCTACTCCCTAATCACCCATGACTGTTCACCTCTGCAGAACTCCAACCTCTTCATTAAGTATGCAGATGACACCACCATGGTCAGCCAGATCAGAAACCTGTAACCCTGTAGCTGCTTCGGTTTTTGAATAGACTAGAACACCCTTTAATTGTAACATATACATTGCTGAACTGTGAAATTCTTTTCTTTACATATCCCAGCTTGTTCAGAAGCCAATAAACACCACCCCAGGAAGGCCCAAGAATGGCAACATGGTGATATCGGGGCTTGAATTCCAACATTCTGATCAGTATCTCAGCACTTTAACCACTAAACTACCACTTTCTCCCTCCCTCCCTTATGAACGAGATAAATGTAAGTCACCCTGGAAAAGGGCGTCTGCCAAATGCCATAAATGTAAATATCTGGGAAGGGATAGCACATTCGTTAATGTTGGACTTCCGATCAGAAGGTCATGAGTTCAAATCCCACCGCCACTGGTGGGCCCTTGAGCAAGGTCCTTAACCCTCAACTGTAATTGTAATATTCATCAAGCTGGGCTGGTGATTATGCTGTGAAGAAAAGCTTATTGGAACTTCAGCCCATGTTCTTAGAGTTCTCATAACTTTGTGACCCAGTGACAATTCTATTGAAAATAGTGGCCTAAAATAATCATGCTATCTCCACATTTAAGACATATGGCTGGTGCTCTTATCCAGAGAACTTCTAGTGATATTTGTAGGACTTTGTTTATGGGCTCCACAGTGGCAGCTTGGTGTTACACTGGGATTTAAACTAACAACCTTCCAATCAAAAGTTAACGAGTTTAACCAATGTTCTACCAATGTTCCTATATATTTACCCTGACTCCTACATTAGCTAAAGCAAGTTTAGTTTTTTATTAAACTGTGATAATGGTACACAACTGCAATAATGGTAATGGGCAATAAGTGCTACAAAATAAAGTGCAAAACAACACAACGCATACCCAGACTTTGCATTACTACTGAGTTTTAGCGGAAAGGTCTAATCCACATTCCAATTCCAAAACTCTAATCCACATAAAACCATGTCCATCTCATGCACCTGCTCCCCAAATAGTATTGCCACTGACCCGCCCAACCTTAATCTTATTGGTGGTGAGTCTACAGAATGACACTTTATCAGCATTTTAGATTGGACCATGCTGGGTTGTGAAAGTGGCCTCCTGTGGACTCACTCCTCCTGTCGACACCACTACACTAAATTTGGTGAGGATTAGAAGCATTTCATTTGCTGTAGGGTTCTGTGGAACGTTTTACTGAATTTGGAGATTAGTCTAAAAGACCATGCCTGGAACTTTTGGAGATTCATTTCCTACAGTTCTTGGTACGTGAGAAGGTACTTGGTAGAAACTTATAGCTGCAGGTTCTGTTGTTGGAAAGGACACCCTGAGAGTGAATGCAATGTTTCTACCCCTGACTAAATCAATTGTAGATGAGTGTGTGGTGACCAGGCAACCTCCACAACCCAGCTTTTGCATTCACTGGTGGGGCTTGTGATGGTGAAGCTGGAGATCAAATTGTGGATGAAACTTTGTGTGCTGATGGAAAAATAATGTAAAGAAAGAAGCTTTGTTCTTGTCACATGTACAGTGAAATTATTTTTTTCTTATATCCCAGTGATGTCAGGAAGTTGGGGTCAGAGTGCAGGGTCAGCCATGATACAGTGGGGTTACAGAGGGTTAAGGGCCTTGCTCAAGAGCCCAAGAGTGGCAGCTTGGCGATACCAGTGCTTGAACCCCCAAACTTCCGATCAAGAACCCAGAGTCTTAACCAGTGAGCTCCCACCTCCCAATGGTTTGCTGTAGGATTGATGGATTTTTCCTTTATGATGGGTGAGGGTGTCAGAGTTCTAGGAAAGCCCAGGAATAAAGTTTCTAATCAGAGGAGCCTGTTGATGTTGACTGGGCACCTTGTTGGTTGGCAAATCAAAGTCTTACACACTTAAGCCCCCTTAAGCTTTAAGCTTGGGAGTTTTTGGAGATTCCCCAGGAGGAACTGGTATCTGGGGCTAGATAAGTCTTGCCTGACCTTCTCAAACTGTTGATACTGTGACCCCCTTTCAGAAAAGGTAGAAAATGGATAATGGATACATTTAATGATTGCATTAGTGCAGATGAATTGAAAGCAGTAGAAGTGGTTGTAGTAGATGTTATGGTAATATACTGACACCCTCAGAATTCCAAGTGCAGATGGAAAAAGGTGTGGTCTGGGTAAACATCATTTGAGTCCAGACTGCATGAACCAGTTTTTCAGCAGCATCTGGGGAGCAGTTTTCTAAAGGCAGAAGGCAAACAAGTGTTTTTGAAGTGCTGTGTTTGAAGCATTGAAAATCTGCATCATTGTATGTGATGGGTAGGAGAGTTCACATGACATTTTTGAAAGCTCTTTCCTAGATGTACGGCGTTTACCCTGATGGGAGATCATTCAAGAGACCTGTTCACGTATGAGTCAGTGATGGAAAAATACATATATGTTATTACAATCACCATGTTTGTGCCACGTTGGTAGCTTCTGAAAGAAGTGATTTACCGAAGTACTGCTGTCGTTCCTCCGGTAAAAACGCACAGAAATTGCTTTTCAAAGTAGCACTATAATCATCTCCAGAGGAAGTCTTTGGTTTTTGAGAAAGCACAAACATTTACAGAAAACATTCTCTAAACATTAAGAGAAATGTTGATGCATACCGTCAATCCAGCGCCATTACTCTTCCCTTCAATAGATCGAGCCTACTTCTAGACGTCCAGACGTGTTTTCTGAGAAGAAATGCTCTTGCGCTGGGATCAAATAATCGAGTGCGACCCCTACCTGTATTTTTTCACAAATTATTACAAAAGAAATCCTTTCAAACATAATCTTCTACTACAGAACTTGTGAAAGTGTGAGTCTTTTGTTTTTTTGAGAGACACAAGCATGTTCCTTTGGTTTCTATGCAACAAATTCGGTCATGTTATGTCCTTTTAATTAATTAATTAAATTAATTTTGTTCGTTTTCACTCTCCAATGTTCTGTATTGTTTAAAAATTTATGATCGAACTCTTGATGTCACCCAAATGAGGATGGGTTCCCCTTTTGAGTCTGGTTCCTCTCAAGGTTTCTTCCTTATAACATCTAAGGGAGTTTTTCCTTCACCACAGTCACCATGGATGTTCATCAGGGATAAATACACACCATTCACCTTGACTGGTGATTTCTGTAAAGCTGTTTTAAAACAATGTCTGTTGTGGAAAGTGCTATAGAAATAAACTTGACTTGACTTGATGAAACAACTCTAGAAATGTCCAGATGTTCCGCTTTTTCTTCATTGAAAAAATCCTCTTTTAGCATGAAGAACTGCTTAACTCACTCTCGCCATCTGGACAGTTGGTTCCTCCAAACATTTAAATGTAATACTTTGCTGTGCCTCTTGGAAAACTTGCCTGCAGATTTCTTGCTCCTCCCAGAGCAGTTCAGTAGGATTCAGGTGCAGTGACTGGGCAGGTCGTTCCATGATAGATGTTTGCTGTCTAAAGAACGCTTACGGAGCTCAGACGTATGTTTTTTGTTGCATGGTGAAGTCGGTTCCAATGAGCCACAGTGGTGTATGTAGAAGTTCCCAGAACCTTCCATGCTCTGAAACAACCCCAAACACCTCCATATGTGAGTGTGAGGGTGAGGGAATCTGATCACATCTTCTCTCATGTTCACCATCTTACAAAAGTTCTTCTGTTAGAGACAAATTTTGACTTTTTTTTATTCGTTCAGTGCACAAATCTTTGTGTTTTACAGAGTTTGTTGCATAAAAACCAAAAGAAAAATGCGTGTGTTTAAAAAAAAAAAATAAGAGTCACTGTTTCCACACTTTACACTGTATGTAGTGAAATTAAAATGCAGCTGGAGTTACCATCATCTAGCTAATATTTTACAGATTAGCAGTAAAGCTGTTCTGTGGTTATCTGCTTAGAAATGTGACTTATTTACCAACAGGAACTAAAATCGCTAAAACAAAAAATAAAACAAAAAAATTGGGAAAGTAAAACTGACTTTTTTCCTTTTTAAATGTACTTTTTTAAATTGAAAACATTAAACATTTTCAGCATTTACATTACTGTATGTGTAGAAAACAAGTATTTCCCTTTGAGCACTTAACTTTCAGCACTTCAGTTCAAGGTCAAAAGTGTGTGGGCACTCTACTATAAGATTCTTGTAAGCTCCTTTGTGAACATCTCAGTGCACATTTGCTTTTATAAAATTAACCACTCTTCTGGGTAGATGTTCCACTGGATTTTGTGGACTTACCAACAGGAGCTTCTTCTTCTTCTTTTTTCGGCTGCTTCCATTAGGGGTCGTCACAGCGGATCATCCGTCTCCATACCCCCCTGTCCTCTACATCTGCCTCTTTCCTCATTTTCTCACATTCTGTCTTCCCTCACCACATCCATAAACCTCCTCCTTGGCCTTCCTCTTTTCCTCTTTCCTGGGGGCTCCATCCTCAGCATTCTTCTATGGTCCAAACCATCTCAATCTCGCCTCCCTCACCTTGTCTCCAAAACGTCTTACATGTGCTGTCCCTCTGATAAACTTATTTCTAATCCTGTCCATCGTCGTCACTCCCAACGAACATCTCAACATCTTCAGCTCTGCTACCTCCAGCTCCACCTCCTGTCTTTTACTCAATGCCACTGTCTCTAAACCATACAACATCTCAGGTCTCACCACAGTCCTATAAACTTTCCCTTTAACTTTCACAGATACTCTTCTATCACAAATCACTCCTGCTATCACTCTTCTCCACCCACTCCACCCTGCCTGCACTCTTTTCTTCACTTCTCTAACACACTCTCAATTACTTTACACTGTTGACCCCAGGTACCTGAACTCCTCCACCTTCTCCACCTCTTCTCACCGCAACCGCACCCCTCCACTGCCCTCCCTCTCATTCACACACATGTACTCTATCTTACTCCTACTGACTTTCAACAGGAACTTACCAACAGGAACTAAAATTATAAAAAAATAAGTAAGTAAATAAATAAATAAATAAATGAATGTAAAATTCGAGGTTACACTCTAAAATGAACACTTTATATTTAAACCTTTTACATTTACATTATGTTTAGATAATGAGTATTTTATCTTGCTACGAAACAGTCAAAATCTTCAGGACACCCTACCATAAGATTATGACAGTATAAACTTTTTTAACATCCCATTCCACAGTTAGTCCTTATTTGCTCTTATAAAAGGCTTCACACTTCTAGTTAGATGTTCCTCTAGATTTTGTGGAGAATTGTCCTCATCCAGATTCATAGGTTTTAGTAAAGTCAGGTACTGATTGAAGTGAGGTGAGGAGGTCTAGGGTGCAGTCAGCGTTTACATTCATCGTAAATAAGGTTGGGGGTCAGAGGTCTGTAGCAGGAGATCTTCCACATACATCCAACCCATGGAAAGCAGATCTTCCTGGAGCTGGCTTTGTGAACAGGCACACTGTCCTGCTGGAACAGATGTGGGTCTCCTAGTTCAAATAAAATACATCCTCTACCAGTGTGTGCCTCCAACTTTGTGGGAACAATTTGGAGAAGAACTTCAAATGGCTGGAAACATCAGGTGTCCCAAAACTTTTGCCGTACAGTGAAAAACATTGGATTGTCGTATCCGGTTTGAAAACTGATTCTATTCAGGATGTTGATAATAGATTTGAAGTGGGAGTGGCCTAAACCTGAAGAAGTTTAATCTTTTCTTTTCTTATGAACTTATCTGAATTCAATTCCCCAACAAACTACTGTCCTAATGAGGACCACAGTGACCCCGACCCGTCACTTACTCACAAATGAATGAACGAATGAACGAATGTTAAACGCAGCTCAGAGCCGCACGCTCATGTAAATCGATGTGGCGTTTCAATGACTCATGAAATTCAGATCTGCCTGCACTTTTATCCCGTCGCTTCCCACGAGATCCCCGGTCCTGATGCACTCGTCTATTCTCAACCAAATGTCCTCTTCATATCTGTTTAAAACACATCTGTTCATTCTGAATAATGGATCGGTATTTAGTTACATTCCTTTTCTCTGCCTTTTCCTGGAAGTGGAGGTTCGGTGCAAATCTCCAGGCTCCCCCACCGTAGGGTCGCTGTAACCCTGCTCAGGATCCTGCCTCTCATATAAATGGATAAAAGCCCTCTTCTGGAATCCTCCGACCCTGCTAACGACCTCGGTTTATTCCCAGCAAAGATACGGGATCGTATCTGAGCTCGAGTGTTTCTCCGAGAAAAGCAAGCCCACTTTGGGAGCCTGATGATACGATAGCGTTAACAGTTCTCGGGTAAATCTATTATCCTTCTGGCTGTTTAAGCGGTGAAATGGAGCTTGGGAGTTTTAAATGAAAAACCACTTATCGTTGCATTATACACGGCTCCGCATAGGAGCGGCAGCGATTTGTACCGCGAAAGCCGTTTGTAATAAAAATGCGCCGCGCGTTTCGAGTTTATCGAGCATCTCATCTATTTAAAGTAATTGCCCCTTAACATGCCGAGTTACTAAAATCAGCCCTGCGCGATCAGATGACCCGAGAGAACTCGTAAATATCCCGCCGCCTGAAGAGAGAGCTGTGCGAGGGATAAGGAAATACCGAGCTTGTTAGCATCCAAGATCATTTCACACTACCAGGTTTTTCTATTGTGTCTGCTCACGTATATTCGTTCAGGCTTCCTGCAGGTTTTACAGGTCAAATTTAAGACTTTTAAACACTTTTTAAACCATAAGACTGAAATGTAAGACTTGTATCATGACATGAAAAACACACTCAAATATGCTGTTAGCAACCGACTTTAACCGAACGCTACATTTGTTTTCTTTTCAAGCCAAGTATTCCTAAAATTGCACTTCCCAATCCGAGAGAGATTCGCGCCAAACACAGAAAGCTGATTGGCTGTTGCATGTTGGTCTCATTTGTAGTCGTGATGCATTGAATTATATTTAGACTGAATGAAAGAACTACCACGGAAACAAACAAAAAGATCTTTAGAGGCAGCGGTACATAGACAGCAAATTTAAGACTTTTTGAGGCCTAAGATTTCGAATTTTTTTTAATGTGAGATTTTTTTTAAGACCGAAATTAAAAAAAAAGAAAATAATAATGACATAAGGGGATTATTACACTTTGGGCCTACATTAGAAAAAAGTGATCTGTCAACTGGTATCGCCTTTATGCATCAAGCAATCTTATACGATCTAATAAACGTGGGTATGACATCATGGCACCTACTGAATCGTATGCTATGATGCAAGCGTTATTGGGATAGAACATCATTAGCATGAGCACATGAGCTGGTGGTAAAGAGTAGAGCAAGATAGATCGACCATTACCAAAAAAAGGACGTGGTGAAAGAGAACAATATGGGCCATGTGATAGCTGAAAGAGGTCAAAGAAGCAAAGGGAGCTTAAGGTTAGCATACATAAATGTATATCCTAGCATACATGTGCAGTCAAACTAAATATTCATAAAAATGTTAAGCAATGTAATGTTATCAGCAATGTCCTCACAGATATGTTAAAGCTTTAGCACTATGTCACATCAATCAATACGTCATTTAATGTTGCATTTTTTATGGCCTGGTCAGTAGATGGAGATCGTAGCAACAGACACAATGTGAAGTGTGCATCGTAAATTTCTGACCCAATAATGGGTTATATTTGGTCCTTGACTACAGCTGGCTTTAAACCGCGTTCACGGTATGGTGTAGGAGCGCCATTTTCAATCCCTATTATATGGAGGAGTGAATATATGAATAGATGGTTGAGTGGGTGAATGGGTGGGTGGATAGATAGATGAATAAGTAGCTGGGTGGCTGTCTGGATGGTTAAGTGGATGGGTGGATAGATGGATGGTAGCTGGGTGGATGAATGGGTGGATGAATGGATGGATAAGTAGCTAGGCGGATGAATGGATGGATGGATGGATGGATGGATGGATGGATGGATGGATGGATAGTTAAGTAGCTGGGTGGATGGGTGGATAGATGGATAAATAAGTAGCTGGGTGGGTGGGTGGATGGATGAGTATCTGGGTGGATGGATGGTAGCTGGATGGATGGATAAGTAGCTGGTTGGATGGGTGGATGGATAATTAGCTAGGTGGATGGATGGATGGATGGATAGATGGATGGATAAGTATCTGGGTGGATGGGTGGATAGATGGATGGATAAGTAGCTGGGTGGATGGGGGATAGATGGATAAGTAGCTGGGAGGATAGGTGGATAGATGAATAGATGGATAAGTAGATGGGTGGATGGGTGGATGGATGAGTAGCTGGGTATATGGGTGGATAGATGGACAGATGGATAAGTAGATGGATGGATGGGTGGATAGAGAAATAGATAAGTAGCTGGTTGGATTTGTGAATGGGTGAATGAATGGGTTCACATGCTCTCTTCATTCCTTCCACTTTTTTATGATTCCCAGGTCAGACTAAAGCCCTGCTGAAACCCAGACCAGGATAAAACACTTGAGTGCTGAGAAATGAGCGATTACTTGTAAAACATCTGTAAAAACTGGTGAAAGCTGCGGTGTGAAAAGTTGTCCTGAGGTCAGACAAACACACCGTGTCCGGGGGAACAAATAAAATTCGGTTCTGAAGTAGGACGTGGAATATATATTTAGTGGTCACATCCTGAACATATCACTTTCCCGGAAAACCGCCGATCCTACCTTATTGGCATCTTAGCGCATTAATCCCTTCTTTTTTCCTCTCCTAATCCTTTTCCTTATCATAAGATTATGAAAAGCCTGATCCCTCTCCTCTCAGATATTAAAATTGCATCCATAATATGACTCCGAGCTTAAAGGAAATCAATGCAGGGCGTCCCAGCGGCCGACACCGGTGGCTCAAGAGCACTTTGTTTTGAATTTCTTTTCCGTAATTTGTAATTCCCTCTAGTCCGTCCGGGAGCCCGTGACATGAATAATGCGTGTGAGGCCGCACATCGTTGGCATTCAGAGAATGCCAATCTGCTTGAACGGGGCACAAATTGGAAAAACACTCCAGACGTATTTTCATTCAGGTGCTGGAGGGTGGCTTATTTTCTCATTCACCTCACCTGCTTTGACAATATCTTCTCGTGTGTGATGTGTGTGTGTGTGTGTGGTGTGTGTATGAGTGAGTGAGGGTGGTTCTGAGTGACCGGGCACACACAGTTTGGCCCAAACATGGCACCCGGGATTGTGTAAAGCTCATTTCTCCCTTTCATCTGTTTTGCATTGAGGACTAGAGGTTATCCACTCATGCATGAACAAATAACCCGAGTGCCCTTTGTGGGAAAAGAATAAAAGTTAGTCGCCTTATGTTGCCATTTCTTTACACACACACACACACGCCGATAAAAAGTTCCTCTCTCATACGTCGTGAATAGCAATGCAGCTGAGGCAATCTCAGACAGACGCACTCCAGATTTGCTGTAAGCAAAAGGTAATGTATCGCTCTGCATGCCGACAATACATTGTTATTCCTTCTCGCCATCGAAGAGGTGTGCGATTACACAAATAGCGTTAGGGACAAAACATCAAACGCAATCGACTAGCAAAATTGGCTTAAGGTCTAATGTACTTATGAAAAAGTCCCCACAAGTGCCATGATGTGAACCAGGAAGTCACAACGAATGAGAGTAATTCCAACTCAAACTCTATTTAACAATAGATCAGCAGAGTAGCTAAATATAGAGAGTGTAGCATATTCAGAACCCTCCCCTATAGCTGAAAACGACGAGGCCAAGTGAGCCGAAAGGTTGTTGCTGGGATACACCTGAGCAGGAAGCTTATAACACACATGTATACTTCTAGCAACACCTCAGCAATCAGCATGAATAGCTTAGGGACCACCAGGAACACCATGGCTACTACCTAGCATTTCAGGCAATACAAAGAACATCCACCCCCAGAGCTAGCTACAATTCACGTTATCCATTAAAACCCGGAAAATACTTTTTAGCACCAATATGTTTTCTTACATATTAAGAAGATACTCTCTACAGCGCTACCTTTCTTAGCCCAAGAGATACAGTTCACCAAGTAGAAGATGCCTTCAACCACCCAAAAAATACTCTTTACTATTTTGGAGATACCCCCACTGTTTCTTTAGTAACAATCAATATTCTTCACCGCTCAAGAGATACCGTTCACCCATCGGAAGTTACCTTTTACCGCCCAATAGTTACCCTTCACCAATACATTTTCTCTAATCCAAAGAATTTACCCTTTACCACCCAGAAGATACCTTTTAGCATCCAGTCATTGCCCTTCAACACCAATACTTTTCATTTAATGCCAAGAACTTACACTTCACCACCAAATAGATACTCTTCACCCACCAGGAGTTACCCTTTGCCACCCAGTAGTTGCCCTTCAACAGAAATGCATTTTTATTAATCCCAAGAATGAACCCTTCACCATCCAGAAGTTACGCTGCACCACCCAAAATCTTTAATACCAGGAGTTTCACCAACCAGACATTTCTCTTCACTACTAGTACATTTTCTTTGAGATCTAGAAGTTACCCTTTATCACGCAGATGCTTTTCATGACCCAAGATGCCTTTCAAACCCTTAACCACTCAAGATTTACCTTCACCCCCAATAAATAGTCGTTTATACCTGGAACTTACCCTTTACCACTCAGGAGTTTCCTTTTATTACCAATACATTCATTCATTCATTCATTATTCATTAATACCAAGAGGTTACCCTTCGCCAACCTGAAGATACTTTTTACTACCCAGAAGATGCCTTTTATAACCAAAGATATACCCCTCACCACCCAGGAGTTTCCCTTCACTACCAATAGATTGTCTTTAATACCTACAAGTTACCTTTTACCACCCAAGAGATACCATTTACCACTAAGAAGTCCTTCACCACCAATACATTTACTTTAATACCAAGAACTTACATTTCACCACGCAGAAGATGCCTTTTACCAGCCAAAAGATACCTTTCACCTCCCAGAAGTTACTCCTTTACCCCTAAAGATAAATTCTATTTTTGCATACAGAAATTATTTAACAATAAATATTCCAATTAATCTTCAGCACCCAGTTACAGATACTCTTACATGTGATTTTGTCCTGGCACAACAAGCCTTAATTTGTCAATTTCAGTAAAAAAAAAATTCATCCAATGATTAATGGACATAAAAAACCACTACATATCACTACAAATCAGAGATTACCAAGAATAATATCAAGCAAGATACTGATTTATACACTGGCATTTTATATGTCTATTGAAATATATTAAAATAAAAACTTCAATCTATTTAATCAATTTAAGTCAATTGTAAACTTTTTTACAGTGTGATATGATAAATGATGGGTTTCTTGGTCACGTAATGTGAAATGGGGTTGGAGTTTTTGAATGATCATTTTATAAACAAATAAATGTAAATATCTCTTTACCATTACATATTATTATTTTATTTAAAAAGATTTAAAGAAGAGTTCTAATTATAATAATGAAGAAAAAAAAAAGATCAAGGGAATAGAATTACATTTAAAATAAACTTTTCAGTTTTAGCCCCGCCCACAAGAAGTTTTATCCGAATACAGAAATATAAATTTCAGATGACTACAGATACAGATATTGGCTTTGCTGCGCAATTTTAATAATACGTGATAGATGAAATGAAGTGATTAAGAAGTGGGTGGAGCTTAACGCTCAGTGTTGCTTTACCACTGAAGATAATATGATGATTGTGAATGTATATTTTGTAGTTCAAATGAGAAGCAGCGCCATTAAATCATATTTATTTGAAACAAAAAATAAACTCTTAATAAAATACCAGGGTGAATTAAGCAACCGCACTGATTTACATTACAGATGGCGTAAAGCGTTTAAAGGTTCATTATAGCAGTTAACCCAGGACATCAACTTAGAGCTCATAAACATGGTACATTTAATACCTACACAATGTCACGCTGCAGCAAGGCACCTTTACTGCTTTCCCATTTCTCCCCTACAGGCTACTAATGAGACCAAGAAATGAACTTTTACCACATAGAAGTTACCCTTAACCCACCAGGAGTCACAGTGTTACTACCCCACAGTTACAGCTTTTTTCCAGCTATTTTTTTTTACACTTTAACACCAAGAAATTACCTACGAGTTACAGTGTTACCACCCAGGAGCTACAGCAATACCACCATGGAGTTGCAGCTTTATCACCAAGAGGTTACCACTTATCACCTACAAATGACCATATAGCCCCTAGGAATTAAATTATACCACTCAGAATTACCCTTAATAACCACCCAGGAGTTACAGTGTTACCACCCAGGAGCTACAGCAATACCACCATGGAGTTGCAGCTTTATCACCAAGAGGTTCCCTCTTATCACCTAAAAATTACCATATAGCCCCCAGAAATTCAATTTTACCACTCAGAATTCCCCTAATAACCACCCATGGGTTACAGTGTTACCACCCAGGAGCTACAGCAATACCACCATAGAGTTGCAGCTTTATCACCAAGAAGATACCTCTTATCACCTAAAAGTTACCCTATACCACCGGGAAATTACCCGTTTCCACCCAGAATTACCCTTAAAATCCACCCAGGAGTTACATTTTACCACCCAGAAGTTGAATAATTACCACCATGTAGTTGCAGCTTTATCACCAGGAGTTACCATTTACCACCTAAAAGATAAACCATTGGTGGCCAGGAGTTACCCTTTAGCACCAAAATTTACACCATTACCACCCAGCAGTTACCCTAGGAGTTACATTGTTACCACCCAGAGAGAATACCATCACCAGGCAGAAGTTAATTATCTTCTAATACCAAAGACTGTTCTATTCCTATTACACCACAGCAGTGCTCTGCTATATTTGTTGAAATGTTCATCAGTCATTGAATAGAATTATAGGATTTCCTCCACCGAGTAGGATCCATCTGCATATAATCACTCACCTGCAGCATCCATCAAACATCTTCAGTATGGGGCTTGGCACAATCCATGGTGATTCATCAGACTAATCACCAACCCCAGCAAACCTGCAGCCCTCCAGAATCTCTCCTCCTCACAGCCTGATCTTCTGGACCACATGGGCACAATTCAGCCCTGTGAACATTCCTGGGAACCTCCACTGTCACTGTCAAGCTGGCTGCTCTCTGTATACAGATTTATAGGGCTATAAAAATCCACTGTAGATGTTTACCAGCAAGGTATACACTTGCAGATATTACTTCTTGGAGATGTATCGGTTGTCTGGAGGATGGATTCATGGAGGCTGCTGTTATTTAAAAGTAAGTATGGCCCAAAAGAGCTAAGCATTTCTTCCTGCAAACAGTTTGCTAGGAGTTATTTTTAAATCCATCTACAGTGACTTCCACTTCCTGCCAAAAGAAGCAAAAGTACTGACCAGGAATTATCTCTTTTTGTATCTTGTGGGGGAAAAACTATTGAATTTATATTCTAATAGTTGTTTGTGTGTGTTTTAGGCCACTTCATCAATTCTTCTTTGTCCCATTGCATCTTGGGCCAGTAACAATTAGCCCTCATTAATTCAATCGGTGTTGATCAGGGTTGCAATTAAAACTCTTTCCTAACCAACCCTGGGGCTGTAATATTTCTTCGACCACATTGGTGTAACACAAACTGGCAGTAAACCCAGCCATATCCTTTTTTTCCCAAACCTGTCCTCAGCTCTGTCTTTTCTCCATTTTTTTTTTTTTATATATCCAACAGCACAACATTGCTGGATCAGATTTTCAATTCCATGTCCAAACACTGCTGGAATACGGCGGAAACTCGGCTCATTAACGCGAGCCAATTATGCCCTTGTTGGCAGTGATTCATCTCCCGCAGCCGGTCTGGAGAACCAATCCGTATTCCCGCGAGCTTTTGCGAAAAATTTGCGATTGAAAGGGAACCGTCTGGGAACCTCACCTAAGATTCTCTAATCTCCACTCCGGCGTTGTCAAAAAAACGATGTGGCTGTGTTTAGCAACGATTAGAATGAATCGCAGAGGATTCTGTTTTTTTATGCTATTTGGCAGACGTCCTTATTCAGAGCAACGATCTCATTCATACAACTGAGCAGGTGAGGGTTAAGGGCCTTGCTCAAGGGCCCAACAGTGGCAGCTTGGTGATGCTACGATTTGAACTCATGACCTTCTGAGCATCTTGACCACTGAGACACCATGTTCACGTCTTCAAGGAAAAATAACACTAGGTGGAGTTGCTCTTCTTCTTCTTTTGGTTGCTCCTGTTAGGGGTCTCCACAGCAGATCATCCGTCTTCATACCACTCTGTCCCCTAGATCTGCATCTCTCAAACCAACTACCTACATGTCTTCCTCACCACATGCATAAACCTTTATACCTCCTGTCTGCCGGCTCCATCCGCAGCATTCAACTACCGCTTCTAATGCTCCATGTTCCTCCTCGGGATGATCTTCAAAATGACCTACATTCATGGTCCATCTAATAAACGATTAATAGATTTTACTGACCAGAATCTCTTCCTTTGTATTTTCGGGAAAGGCTCTGATTTCTGAGGTTTCTGATCAGAAAGTTGGAAGTTTCAACAGCACCTTTTCTCCTTCTTTTTCTTCTGCTTCTCCCCCTGCGCCTCCTTTTCTCCTTTTCTTTTTTCTTCTCTTCTCCTCCTTATCCTGTTCTCGTTCTTCATCTTATTCTTCATACTTCTTATTCTCCTCCTCCTCCTTTATTTTCCTCTTCTTCTTCTTCTTCCTCTTCTTCTTTTTCTTCTACCATCCTCCTCGTTCTTTTTTCCCCCTCCTCCTGGTTTCCTCCTTTTCTTTTTTTTTCTCTTCTCCTCCTTATCTTGTTCTCATTCTTCCTCTTATTCTTTATACTTCTCCTTCTCCTTCTTTTTTTCTTCTTCTTTTTCTCTTTTCTTCTCTTCCTACTTCTTCTTTTTCTGCATTTCCTCTCCTTTTTTCCTTTCTTCTTCCTCTTTTACTCCTCCTTCTTCTTCTTCTTTTTGGCAGCTTCCTCTTTTGCTTCTTCTCCTCATCCTCCTTCTCTTCTTCTCTTCGTTATTCTCTTTCCTTGTCTTTGTCTACTTTTTCTTTTGATTCTTCTTCTTCTCCTCCTCCTTCTCCTTCTTCTGCTTCTTCTTCTTCTTTTTGGCTCTTGAAATGAGCTTGTAATATTTGCCTGAACTCTTCTTTCCTGAAGATGTAAAAATAAAACCCTAACCAGCTTTATCTCTGACACTGGAGACTCCTTCCATAAACATTAACCTTTCTGATTGGTTTATGTGGTTCCTCCAGTGTAGAGGATCAGAATGGAGAGTGGGATAAATCTGAGGTATAATGAGGACTAAAGCTCACCAGTGTAGCGTGTGAAGAGGAAATTCAGATATAGTTCATTTCCTTGAGTCAAATCAGCTGTTATTAGTGTGATAATGCACTTTAGTGCACTCAGACTTTTTTTGCCACCCTACAGTTTGTCCATTAGATTAACACCTGCTAATGGGCTCGGGGGTAAAGCCGCCGGTGTGTTCGCGTCTCCGTCCGTTCAGGGGTTGAATTAAATCAGCAAGGGCGTTGTGGAGCAAAAAAAAAAAGTGACGCCAAAGTGCCCTATGATCACAGCGCTCCATTAGAGCTTTATTAGTCTCTGTAAATGTCATTTTGTCACCGGAGTCACCGTGACCTCCACGTGTACCTCGTTCTCCTCTGCGCTGTTAACCTCGGCTTCGTTAATGACGCCGGATCAAACAGGCCGGAGCCGAGCGCGTTATCTCGTAGCTTCACGTCGCGGATTCAATCCGATCGGACCGAGTCCGTCCGCGGCGGGGCGTCGAGTGCGGCGTCTGATCTCCAGATCTATGGCTTCTGCCGAACAGGGAAGAAGATCAAAGCCACGCTGAGGTCCGAGGCAGGAGGAGGATTATTCCTGATCAACGCCTGCTGAAAATAGGAGGCACAATGCCTTTAGCAATAACGAGACACGATTCACGTTGTACTCCGCTGATCGCTACATGTATCCACACGTTTTTAAAGAAGAATATATCTCGTATCTCAATCGTGGCTCACGTGGAAAACCGACATGATACCCACGTGAGCAAACCGTCCGAATGAGGATTTCAAAAATGTCCAGGAAAGAAATAATTAAATACGCTCTATTACCAAAAGTATTGGGACACCGGACATTTCCAGATACGTCATTCTTTACTCTTCCTCTTCTTCTTCCTCTTCCTTTATCTTTTTCTCCTACTCATCTTTCTTCTCTTTCTCTTTCTTTATCTTTTTCTCCTCCTCACCTTCCTCGTCTTTCTTCATCCTCTTCTCCTCCTCCATTTTCCTCTTTTTTTCTCCTCTTCCTCCTCTTCATTTTTCTTGTCTTTCTGGTCCTTTTTCTCATCCTCCTCATCTTCCTCCTCTTTTTCTCCTCCTCCTTCTCATCTTCCTTCTCTGTCTTCTTTTTTCTCTTCTCTTCCTTTTTCTTTTTTTTCTCCTGCTCTTCTTTCTTGTTTTTCTTCCCCTCTTAAAGCTGGGAGACCTTGAAGAGGAGGAGAAAAAGAATAAAGAAGAGGAAGAAAAACAGAAGAAAGAGGAGGAAGATGAGGAGGACAGTGCACTAGCCAGTGTGGTCAGTGAACTAGAAGATCCAAACCTGGTCCAGCATCGCAATGCTCCTGTGCACAAACAGCCAGCTCCATGAAGATCTCCTGCTATAGAGCTCTGATGTGAACCCTGACTGCACCCCCAGGTCTCCTCACCTCACCTTCATCAGTTCCTGAATAATTCTTTACAAATCTCTACAGAATCTAGAGGAACATCTTCCCAGAAGAGTGGATTTTATAATAAGGGACTCAGTAAGGAATGGAATGTTGGGTCTCCTACTCAGATGTCCACCAACTTTCATCTGTGTTCTGTATTTGCTTTTTATTTGATTCATAACATCTTTTCCACGCTGTGATTCTCTTTCTGAAATAGGGATTCGATGCTTTATATATTATTTGCTTCATTTTTTATGAACACACCATGAACCCGCTTGTTCTACATCACCAACAGAAATCTCTGACTGATAAAATCTGATATCCCACTCAAACGCTGAGCTCGGATCTGCGAAAAAAGGGAAAAAAAATGTAAGCGATCTGGGCAGGGTGTGTTCAAGGTCAGATCTTTACCAGATGAAGAGTGTAAGTGGTTTTATCTACATGAGGGAATATAAAATGGCACATTCTGGAATAGGTTAATGTATACTTGACTCTGTGTGTGTGTGTGTGTGTGTGTGTGTGTGTGTGTGTGTGTGTGTGTGTGTGTGTGTGTGTGTGTGTGTAATATGAAAAATTGCATTGTAAAAGTTAAACAATAGCAGAGAAAAGCAGACTGAACATCAGGATCCTTTTCTGCATATTATATTTCACATTTCTTAAATATCTGAATATCAGTTTTCTCCACTGTTTGATTGGATGCCTGCATTTAATATTTCACAAATCTAAAATTACTATATCGCTATCATACTACTGAGCAGTTGAGGGTTACAGCTTGTTGGTGGTGGCATTTGGACCTTCTTATGACCTTCTGTTCAAAAGTCCAACCACATCTTAACCACAAAATTAAAAATATACAATACAATATAATACAAAACTGTCCATTTATTTGTTTGTTAATTAGTTATATATATATATATATATATATAAAATTTTTTTCTTTTCTTTAAAACCTCCAAATAATTATTGTTTAATGATTTAATAAACATTTTTTTTTTTTTTTTTTTTTTTTTTTTTTTTTTTTTATTTAATAATTTTTTTTTTTTCACTTAAGGGCCCAGGAGTGGCCACTTGGTCATAGTGGGATTTAAACTCAAGAACTTTAGATCAGAATAAAAATAAGAAATAAGAAAAATAATAAATAAATAAATAAATAAATAAATAAATAAATAAATGAATGAATAGATTATTTTTTATTTGTTTGTTTGTTTAATATTAATATATAGGTGGTAGCTCAGTGGTTAAGGCATTGGGCTTTGGATCAGAAGATCACAGGTTCAAATCCCACCACCACCAAGCTGCCACTGCTGGGCCCTTGAGCAAAAGCCCTAAAACCCTCCCCTGCTCAGTTGTAAGTCGCTCTGGATAAGGGCGTCTGCCAAATGCCGCAAATGTAAATGTATATATTTCAAAGTACAATATTTGATATATTTTCCTTTTCCTAAAGCATCGAAAATAATTGTTCAATAGTTTTTCCTTTTTCAAGTTTTTTCTTCTCTTTTGTATTATTATTTTTAACCTATCCTTTTTATTAAATCTTTTTTTAACCTTTTCCCCCCTGAATGCCCACTCATTACAGTTCCATCATCGTCGAGGTTCTCACTGGTCACTGATGTACAGCATTTTCGGAGCTTTATTAGATGAGAAAACCCCCATATAGACACAGATGTAGAGAACAAGATCCCTTTTTTTTAATGAATGTGGATGGAACCCAAGAGCGAATGAAGAACCTGGTGAAGAAATGACTGTTCATAGCTGTGTTAAGGAACTAAGAATTTCCCCGCAGTAGAGGCGGAAATGAACTAATTGTATTTACTCTGTAATTAAATTGTTTGTTTGTGTAAACCAGAGCAAATGAGCTGCTTCATGTAGAACTAAAAGACGTTTACACCTAAACATAGATTGGTAAGTGATCTTTTTTTTTCTCCATTTGCTCTTCTTGTTAGTAAAGTCAGGTACTGATGTAGGAGGCCTGGGGTGCAGTCAGCATTCACTATTCATCCTCAATGGGGCTGAGCGTCAGAGGCCTATAGCAGGAGATCTTCCACTCCAACCCATGAAAAGCAGATCTTTAGAGAGCTGGCTTTGGGTTTGCATTGTCATGCTGGACCAGGTTTGGATCTTCTAGTTTAGGTTAAGGGAAAATAATCATGCACCAGAGACAGAAGACAAAAGGAAAGGTAGCACAATGGTTCCACCTAGAAGGTTGGGATGAAAGTGGATAAAGATGTCTACTAAATGCATTGTGGGAACAGTTAAAAAAGTCCCAAAAATATAATATTATTTTTACAGAACAATTCTGAAATAAGGATTGAATCATTCTTCCTGTAGGGGGACCCACAATTAAGTGCAGGTTTTTAGTGATTTTCATTACAAATAATCATAAGAACAATAAGATGAATAAAGTAGAGAAATCATGAAATGGCTCTGATTACTAAATATAACTGAGAAAGACGCTATTTTAGGAAGCCTAGTCGTCT
>JBCEWE010000425.1:753445-800945 GCA_039877035.1 Silurus lanzhouensis
AATCACGCTGACCCTCTTAAAGCAAATCCCCAGATAATTAGAACGACAGAAAGATGAGATGAGACTAGAACGGATCAAAAACCAATTCAGTTCCATGTGAAGATCGAGCTAATGCTAAATATACACTGCTTATGAATGTGGCTTTTTTTTTTTTTTTTTTTTTTACTATATTGTATTTGGCGGACGACAAAAACCACACTTGGCTTATCTGAGTTCAAAATGCCGGAAAACAGAAACTCATTCTTTTGCGGCATTTAGCATTTAGCAACGCTCATTCGATTGATCTGAGTTCAAAATGTCGGAAAACAGAAATAAATCGAACTTTGCTGCTCTGGAATCAAAAAAGTGGACTAGAAAAATCTTACCAAACTGAATTTGAAATGAAGGAAGACAGAATTTCATTCAACTGATCTGAATTTAAATTGGTTATAAGATTGTTATGTGCTTTTTGAACAACTATTTAGATTTTAAAGTGTGCTTTTAGAGATTTGTGCTTATTCAGCCAGGTAGTAAAATCAAATTTGAACTGTGTTCCTGCACCTGGTTGCTGAACAAATCATCTACAATCGTCTATAAATCATCTACAAGTATTCGCGACATCACAACATGCTCTGAATTAGCCGCAGCAGCAAGTGCAGTAAAGTGAAAGACGAAGTAGAAGTAAATAACTCGGTGTAAAGTCAGCTAACTTTTGAGGCTGCGCTCGGCTAGACCGAGCGTCTGTGGGGAATCGTGCACAGCCGTGATCAAAGAGTTAAGGTCCCAGCTCTTCTGTCTTTCAGAGATTGCAGGATCTTAGCCGAGGAGTCGTCTCTTCTCTTCTCCAACAGGTGAAGGCCCGCGTGGCTAAGAGCCGCGAGCGAATAAAAAGGAATATATTTATGCTTCCTGGCGACTTGATCTCCTGCTGCTTCATGGAAAAGCAGCTTCAACTCCTTTTTCATGTGGCGTAAACAGAACCAGTGTCAGAAGTGGAAGTTAGCATTTACTCTGAAGCGCTAACTCTGAAGCACTGCTCGCCCAAGGGGCGGTTCGCAAAACAAAAAAAACACACACACACTCTTTATTCAAACAGTCCACTAACTGTGCGAATTGAAGCATTATTTCATGCGCCCCAGAAATGCAATGCAACTTGATGGTATTTTATGGAATATGTTATGTGCTACTCCAGCATTTCAGATAACACAGATGCTCACAGCTTCATTCCACGCTTGACTCAAGGATCTACTAAAGAGTCGACTCACAGCTTGACTCATGACTCATATTTTTATATTAGGACTTTACTCCTGATTTAAATCTCTCATTCTGACTTATGTTCAACTCACAGCTGGATTCATGGGTATTTAAATCAAAATAAAAATTTTGTTTTTCTCAGGAAAAGAGTTCACAATTTAACCCTCAGCTTGACTTATTGGTTGACTTTTGTCTTTACATCTGGCTTCACTCAAGGCTTGACTCATGGCTTGACTAATTGCTTGACTTTTGGTTCGCCTCATGGCTTGAATTCAGGCTTGACTTCTGGCTTAACTCGTGGCTTTACTTCTGGCTTGACTCATGGCTTGACTTGTGGCTTGACTTCTGGCTTGACTCTTGGCTTGACTTCTTGCTTGACTCGTGGCTTGACTCACGGCTTGACTTCAGGTGTAGACTTTGGACTTGGCTCACAGATCAAGCTGGATTTTAAAGATGGTTTAAGTCACTAGTTACCTAGTTGACTTAGGTCACAGCTCAGCTCATGACTTAACTCACTATTTGATATTTGAATTAAGTAGAGAGGTCATGTGTGGCTTAAGTCACAGGGTGACTCAATTCAATTCTCATTTTGACTCGCATCTTTAATTAAGAATACTTGACACATGGCTTGAGTATGCTTAGACCAGTTTGAGGCGTGAAACATGAAAGGTGGGGTGGCACAGGGTTGAGGACCTTGGATATAGGAAAAGGTCAGATGAAGAGAGGGGCTAGCTTCCTACCTTCAGCGGTCCTTGAAAGAGAGCCAGACCCTCTGTCTGGGGCAGTGAGCAGGTGCTGGTCTGCGCCTGCGGTTGACCCAGCCCGGGTCTTCTTCTGGGCACGGCGGTAGCGATTACTGACAGAAAAATCTGGCAATAATCATGGCCTCAGCAGATGCACCAAATGCATTGGGCTTGCCCCACCCTAAACTGGCAAGTTAAGGACACACCCAAGATGAGTGATATCTTGAAGCCTAGCCCCCAGCAGACAACAGAGTATCTTAGGGCACTTCATGTCCAAGCTTTGGCATGCCAAGGGGTCATTAATGACATCTTGAGACAGCTATTTCTCTGGCCTCTGTGCCCTGCTGGGGTAGATGCTCAACCTCAACCTTCCTGCCTGGCTAGGGGTATCGCCCATCTTTCTGGACCTGCCAAATCTCCACTCTGCCTGTCTGCCCTGCCAAGCAACTCCCTAGCCCGTCAGCCCTGCTGTAAAAGCTTTCCGGACCTGCTGCTTTACAGAGAATGTCTCAGAGACTGCCTGTCATGCTGAGGAGCTGTGGAGTCCTCAGACCTCCACTGAGAGCGTTGCTCCATTTCAGACCTTCACTGAAGTCGTCGCGCCGCCTCAGACCTCCACAGATCTCTGCATCATGTCGACCAGAAAGCCTGGTTGCCAACCAGGGAACAGCCCCCGGGGGCAGCCACCAGAAAACCCACTCCAGCCTTCATCTGACCTTCCCGACCTTCAAGGCGTTCTGACGCTGACACTCAACCTTCCTCTATGTCCTGGCTCAAGGATGTGTGTGCCTTTCCAGTAATGGTTCGGATTTGGATTTATTTTTGATTTATGTTTTTGCTTTGCCTTTATTGTTCTGTTTGCTGGATTTGGAATAAGGATTGTGTTTTTTTCTTTGCCCCTATTGCTCTGTCTGCCTGCTTTTATATGTTGGTCCTTCCACTTACCCGTGATCCCTGACACTAAAGACAAAGATTAAATAATACATAATTTCTCATCTTGACTCATGAGCTAATGTACAACTCAAACATTTAACCCATGACTCTATTGACTAATCTAAGGATTTGATTTACAACTTAACTCAGGACTTGACTCACAGCTCAGATGCAAAGCTTCACACTATTTTGTGCTAGCATGAAAAAACATATGCTAGATTTAACTCACTTTTTTTTAATGAAGCTGTTTGAGTTAATTCCCATATATCAGCAAGGTCATTAGGAAATGTCTACAATAGCTGTCTGACTGTGGATGGACTTGGAACTAGATGTTGCTATGGTTACAGGTTTTTCTACCTGTGTGTCCAACACTCTGAACTCATACCTGAACTTCTTCTTCCAGTCAATTGCAATCCAGCATCTTCTGAGAAGATATTCTTCTAGATTCTGTGGAAATTTGTGCTCATTCAAATATACAAAGGTATCAATAAAGTGAGGTATTGATGTAGGTGATGTGAGGAGGCCTGGGATTAGCAGGATATCTTCCAATCCATGGAACGCTCCTCAAGAACAGGTTTGGGTCTCTTAGATCATGCAAAGGGAGTATTTCATGCTACTATGTGCTAACAGGATGTATAGTAAACATAGGCACCAGTATCTGGATAAAATATAAGCTTGAACCAAACCTTTTTTCCCCCTTGTCATTTCCATCTCTACTTCTTTTTAATATCAGATGTACTTGTTGATTCTCCGGCAGTCCGGGTCACTGGATCCAATTACATCACGACCCGCTAAGCCCTTTAGTTCCTGCTGCCTGAAGTCTGGCGGCCTCCCGGTGCTGTAAGACGTCTATCAGATAATGGAACTCTGCCTCCACCTTTCCGCTTCCTCAGGGGAAATCTGCGAAGAGCAGCTGCCCTTTATCAAGCAGCTTTTCCCCCAGCTTTTCCCACCTCCATGACGGAGAGAGCAGAGAGCACGTCATCCCCCTCGACTCCACACACACACACACACACACACACACACACACACACACACACACACACACACACACACACACACACAAACACACACACTCACAGGCCACAAGCGCTCCGCTCCAGTTTTCATTACACACACATCTACACTAAGCTTCATCAGTGTTTACAGTGTTTATTTACATTTCCGAGATAAACAGGAAATGAGATGGGAAAGAGATCTTTCCAGAACTTTATCCAGGAGGGCAGATGAGAGTTTCTACGTCACTGAAGTGTGAGACACCATTTCCTCTCTGGCAACATATTTCCTCTCTCTCTCTCTCTCTCTCTCTCTCTCTCTCTCTCTCTCTCTCACGCTCTTGCTCTCTCTCTCACTTCTCCCTCTGTCACGTTACTCATAAATGATGAACACCATCTCAATATCAGTATTACAGAAAGAAAGAAAGAAAGAAAGAAAGAAAGAAAGAAAGAAAGAAAGAAAGAAAGAAAGAAAGAAAGAAAAAATATATTGTAATGTGAAAAAGAAAGAAACTTTCTTGATATTTTTCTTCTTTTTTTATTTTACAAAGGGAAAAAAGAAAGAAAGAAAGAAAGAAAGAAAGAAAGAAAGAAAGAAAGAAAGAAAGAAAGAAAGAAAGGACACAAATGAGGACAAAATGTATAAAAAAAAGAGTTGAGTTTGAAAAAAGGATAAAAATGCTAAAAAATTTCTTTCTTTCTTTCTTTCTTTCTTTCTTTCTTTCTTTCTTTCTTTCTTTCTTTCTTTCTTTCTTTCTTTCAACACAATATCTCAAGCTGTCTTTGGGCATTTTTGGTATTACCGCTGTCTCAGTAGTGTCTCACACACACACACACACACACACACACACACACACACACACACACACACACACACACACACAGACACACACACACACACACACACACCTGTTCTAAGCCACTGGACTGAGATCTGCGGAAACGTCTGGACTTTGGAGTAAAATTAGGTCACTGTCATGGTGCTGAAGATCAGCTTGACGTGATGCATAATTTATCCATCTGGAAGTTTCTGTGATGGAGGAACGCCAGAGGCAGCTGGATGTCTTTTTATTTCGCCGAATTCCAAACATGGTGGATCTTCTCAGGAGCAGGGGTGAAAGAACGTTCTCTCTCTCTCTCTCTCACACACACACACACACACACACACACACACACACACACACACACACACACACACACACACCATATAGTTAAAGCATATACAGTTTTATATAAATATATAGTTTTAAGGTATAAACGTTTCACAAATCTAAAACCTAATCAGTGTTACCATGGGAACTCTGCATCACAGGACATGTCTCTAAAGATGTTACGTTCTTCAGGGAGGAGCAACGTTTGATAGAACATCAGTTATGCAGTGAAGCATGGTGGTGGAAGAATCAGGTTATTGTTTTAAATCACCATTCAGTCAGACTGACAAATATTCCTGGAGGAACCCAACATTTTAGAACGAACATCATCATGAAGACTGAGGACTTTTCCAGCTTATGAATGTTACCACAAAGTTGGAGGCACATGACTTTACAGAATGTCTTTAGATGCTGGTTGAAGATTTCTTCTGAACTAAGAGACCCAAACCTGTTCCAGCATGACATTGCAAACCCTTTCCACAGAGCCAATTTCATGAAGATCTGCTTTTCATGGGTTGGATGTGTGTGGAAGATCTCCTGCTATTGAGCTGCAAATCCTATGAGGATGAATGTGGATGCTGACTGCATCACCAGGCCACCGCACCTTCACCAGTACCTGATTTTACTAACACAAGCTTAATATCTAAATCAATCTCCACACATCTCCACAAAAATCTAGTGGAACATCTTCTGAGAAGAGTGGAGCTTATTCAAAGAGGAAATGGAAATGTGGAATGGGATGTTCAAAAATGAGCACATACCAATCTTATGGTCAGGTGTCCACCAACTTTTTGGAGTGTATTTACAGTAGGTTTGAGTCAAATGAACATCACAAGAAGCTTCTGGATCTCGACGGATCATTTACATGAACAAAAAATGGCAAAATCTTCTGGAACAAATTTCATTGGATCTCATTGAGGATTTGACCTTGAACTTATGGAGCTCTGAGTAAAACGTATTGCACCGATAAACGAAGGCTGATCCACTTCCAGGTTTGTGAAGATCTCATGCAAGTAGTTTCTGAACAATAAAATAAATAAATACAGAAATTAAATTGGTATAATTTGTAATGGTGATGCAGCATTTTTTTTTGCTGTATCTTATGCTAACCTGAGAAACACAATTAGCGCTCCTGCTTCAAAAGTGAGACGATGTGAAATAAGAAAGCGTAAAAAAAAAAAAACCTGCTTTATTCTTAGAAACAAAAAGAGCTACAGGTCTTATTTCTTTTCTCTTCTCCTTCTCCCAGAGTAAAAAATCCATGACTTGTGAGTGAAAGAACATCTGAAGTTTACTGTTGGTTGCCATGGTTACTCCAGGAGAGCTAAGGAATTGTAATGTCATATGTACAAGGAAAATAAATTAATAAATAAACAAATTAACCCATCAATCAATCAATTAATTAATCAAATAATGACCTTGATCATTTTCTTACCAAAAACGAGGAGAAACACACACACACACACACACACACACACACACACACACACACACACACACACACACACACCACAGAACAAACCACAAAAAGCAAATGATTGCACAAATAAATGCAAATCAGTAAAGTAATTTTTTGATGTGTAATTCAGTGAATGCAGAAATAAATCAAAACGAATAAACAATTAATTCAAACATACAAACAAACAAAAAATGACGAAATTAATAGAAATGTATACATAAATCAACAAATGAATGAATAAATAAATAAATAAATAAATAAATAAATAAAGAATAAATAAATAAATAAATACATATTTTTTATAAATAAATAAATAAATAAATAAAACAAACAAATTAGCAATGAATGAACAAATAAATGCAAACAAACAAACAAATAAATACGTCATTTATACATTTAATTTGAATGTAATTAATGAAAGCATAAATACATTAAAAAAATATATTTTTTTAATAATAATAAATAAACATATAAACAAAAAACTAAATCCAATTAAATAAATGCAGAAATGAATGAATGTAATAAATTAGCATTGAATTAAACAGACAAACAAAAGTAAACGATTAAATGCAAACAAGCAAACAAATAAATAAATAAATAAACAAACAAACAAATAAATAAATAAATAAATAGATAAATGTAATTAATGTATTTAATGTG
The DNA here is from genome assembly GCA_039877035.1 of Silurus lanzhouensis. Taxonomy (NCBI): domain Eukaryota; kingdom Metazoa; phylum Chordata; class Actinopteri; order Siluriformes; family Siluridae; genus Silurus; species Silurus lanzhouensis. Next base: position 760,620 of record JBCEWE010000425.1, read on the forward strand.
TAATAATTAAATAAATGCAGCAATAAATCAAATAAATTAACTAAGAATTAAACAAATAAACAAACAAAATCTAAATGAATAAACAAATAAATTTAAGGAATAAAAAATATCCATCCATCTTATCCATCTATCTATTTATCCATCTATTTAAATATTCATTTAAAGCTAATGCTCGTCCTCCTTTATGTTTCGCTAAATGATATGTTTTACGTGAGACTCAGGACACACACTGCAGTCATGACTCGTCAGTGTGAGTGTGTGAACCCGGTGGTCTGATGCAGTAAAGCGTCTCCTCCCTTCACTCCACTCGTTTGTGATGAATGAATCTAAGATTAAAAAAAAGTCCATGTTTAAAAATACATTGCCCAACCCTATCTCTCTTTCCTTGCTGTGTGTGTGTGTGTGTGTGTGTGTGTGTGTGTGTGTGTGTGTGTGTGTGTGTGTGTGTGTGTGCGTGCATCATGTTGTATGGTATCATATAGACGTCTGTAGCCTCCGGCTGGCTCTGATCCTTAAATAGAATAAAAGTATCGGAAATGTCTGAGCTCTCGGTCCATGGCGTATGACCACAGCTTTGAGTAATATAAATTAATAAGCGGTAATATGACTAGTCCCGTCCCCCGTCCCCCCGTCCCCCGTCCTCCATCCCTTCTTACTGTACATCCAATCCTGGGAAAGAGGAGCCATGGAGCCTGGAGCAGACGAGTGCCGGATGCTGATGTGTTCACTGCTTGTAATCCACGCTGGGTTTCACGGCTGTCACTCCGTACGCTTAATAATACTCATAAACCCTGAGGAACGCGTTCAGTTCCGCTCGATCTGCTGCGCTCACGAGCTTCACGTTTACTGCCCCTGAAGCAGATTTAAAGGTAAAAAAACACCCATTTATGAGCGTGGTACAACATTGACACAACACTGGAGTGAGTTACAGATAGGAAGAGTGGAAAATAGAGGATGGGGAATCTCAGTGGGTAAGATGATGACCTTCAAATCCCAGCTCCACCAACACCACTGCTGGGGTCTTGAGTAAGACCACTAACTCCAAACTGAACCAATTTGTCCAACCTTCTCTGAGGCTGTTACCTTGAACCAATCTGTCCAATCTGACTAATCCTTACTCAATCCACTCTGTCTGATCTTCTCTGTCCCTCTGAACTCAAACAACTCTGTCTAATCTTCTCTGTCCCTCTAAAGCTTAAACAACTCTGTCTAATCTCCTCTGTCCCTCTGAACTCAAACAACTCTGTCTAATCTCCTCTGTCCCTCTGAACTCAAACAACTCTGTCTAATCTCCTCTGTCCCTCTGAAGATCAAACAACTCTGTCTAATCTCCTCTGTCCCTCTGAACTCAAACAACTCTGTCTAATCTCCTCTGTCTCTCTGAAGATCAAACAACTCTGTCTAATCTCCTCTGTCCCTCTGAACTCAAACAACTCTGTCTAATCTCCTCTGTCCCTCTGAAGCTCAAACAACTCTGTCTAATCTCCTCTGTCCCTCTAAACTCAAAACACTGTCTAATTTCCTCTATCCCTCTAAAGCTCAAACCAGTCTGTCCAACTTACAATGATCCTTTTAGGCCAAACCAGTGTGTCCAATTTCCCTGACTCTCTTAGCTTGAAACAGACTGTCAAATCTCCCTGACCCTTTTATTTTACCATTTATAAACCATTCAGTCCAATTTTCCATGACTATCCAATCTCCCATGATTGTTTTCTCTTATTGACTAAAATCTTATACTGTTTGGGTTATTATTGGTTTTCAAAACTGAATTATTACCAGAAACAAATCATTCCCACCAATTTGTTTACACTGAAAACTCTCTCGAAATTCCTCGGAGACTCCTCTAGCGCGCTCCACAGTCTATTCCCGCGCTCTTTAACCTGGCAAGATTGGAAAAAATTGTTGTTATTCATTCATCATAATGTGCGAAAGGCCTGGCAGCCACCCCGAGCTCATTACACAAAACAAGAGTACACCAGTTAACATATTAGCAGTGCTCTCTCTCACCGAAATCAACTCTCAGGGGGGATCGGGATTCATCATCCGGAGCATTCAACTGTCAAAACAACGCTGTCTGGAGAGAGAGAGAGGGAGCACCATCGCAGTCGCACGGGGACCATGCGGTCTTCAAAAAAAGAAAGGAAAACGATCAGGAATTCCTGAGACACCCTGCGGTTTTATCTTTGACCCGTGATTGAGTCGTTCATCGTATCTGGTTTTGCAGATGAAGGCTCCTTTCCAGGTCCTGTCCAAGCCTTCATTTCGGCTCGGCAGCTCTGGAGCTCTACAATCTTTGGTCTGTCCAAAGAATCTTAAGGCTTTTAGGTGTTTTCTATCAGAGCCTAATCTTCATTTCGTTCCTGAATAATACCAGTGCTCTGCATCGTGAAGTAAACCCTCTGTATTTGCTTCCAGAAAGAATCTCTCTGACCAGTTGTTCACCAGTTGTAGTGTATGAGATTGTACAGGATGTTGTGTGCGGTTGGGATATCAGCATTTCATTTTCTAAGTGCCCTTTTCATGTCTGCTGCTGCACTCTGTAAATATTTAATCATCAATCGAGTATTAAACGACACCTTTCATTTCTATTAGTTGAAAACTTTACCTGGTACAGTAATAAATAAAACTGTTACCACTTTGCACACATCGATCCACTTCCTGCTTTCATACGGGAACTGTGCATTATGGGGAACCCGAGTCGGAGGCTGCGTTGGCTGGTTGCACAAATGCACGTGAGGGACGTGGCGATATCACAGGGCTGGGTTAAGCACAGAAGAAAATATGTTAAGGTCAAGGACATGTCTTACTGCCCGTCTGCATCCTGTAGACTCGCGGATGCCTGCTGAGGATGAGCGCTAATGCTCGCTTTTCTTTTTTGTCTGCTGGTCTTCAAGTGTTTTTGCAGTGTGACCTTGAATGGGGCAACACCACTGCTGCTGACATGTTTTTACTTTCCCTCTGAGCTTCTCCAGTTATGATACATTAAATCAGCTTCGATACTGTCTATAAACATCATAGTAAATTACTCACTGCTAATTTTTTCCATAACCATAACTCTCCAAAGTGTATGAATTCTGGATTCTGATTGGCCAGGAGATGGCAATATGCTAAGGAGGTATTTTTTAAGGTAATATTCAGAGTTGGCAGTAAAGACGTTCTGTAGCTGTAACTAGAATTATTGACATTTAAATCAGTGTTTTTTTATTTTTATTTTATTTGTATTTTTTTGCTGTTGAAGGTTTGATGTGTTTTTAAATGCTTGTTTGCTCACCACAATTGTTAAGAGTGTTATTTGAGTTACCTTAGACTTCTTGTCTGTCCAATCTCCCCTGACCTGTTAGCTCAAACCATTCTGTCCAATATCCCCTTGGCCCTGTGAGCTCAAGCCATTCTGTCCAATCTCCCCTGACCTGTTAGCTCAAGCCATTCTGTCCAATCTCCACTGGCCCTGTTAGCTCAAACCATTCTGTCTAATCTCCCCTGGCCCTGTTAGCTCAAGCCATTCTGTCCAATGTCCCCTGTCCCTGTTAGCCAATCTGTCCAATCTCCACTGGCCCTGTTAGCTCAAACCATTCTGTCCAATCTCCCCTGGCCCTGTTAGCTCAACCATTCTGTCCATCTCCCCGGACCCTGTTAGCTCAAACCATTTTGTCCAATCTCCACTGGCCCTGTTAGCTCAAACCATTCTGTCCAATCTCCCTCGTCCCTGTTAGCTCAAGCCATTCTGTCCAATCTCCCCAGATCCTGTTAGCTCAAACCATTCTGTCTAATCTCCCCTGGCCCTGTTACCTCAAGCTATTCTGTCCAATCTTCCCGGACCCTCTTAGTTCAAGCCTTTTTGTCCAATCCCCCCGGACCCTGTTAGCTCAAGCTGTTCTGTCTAATCTTCCTGGACCCTGTTTTCTTAAATCTTTGTGTCCAATGTCTTCTGACTTTTTTAGCTCAACAGATTCTGTCCAATGTCCCCCAGACTCTCTGATTAGATTAGATTAGATTAGATTAATCTTTATTGTCATTGTGCAGAGTACAAGCACAGGGCCAATGGAATGCAAGTAGCATCTAACCAGAATTGCAAATAGCAATGTCTAAAAAATAAATCTAATATTTAAAAAATAGATTGCTTGTCTTCCCTCACCCATAAACCTCCTCCTTGTTCTTCCTCCTTTCTTCCTTCCTGGTGGCTCCATCCTCAGCATTCATCTACTGATATACTCCATGTCTCTCCTTTGCACATGTTCAAACCATCTCAATCTCCCCTCCCTCACCTCGTCTCCAAAACGTCCTACATGTGCTGTCCCTCTAATAAACTCATTTCTAATCCTGTTCATTGCTGTCACATTCCTTTCACTCCCTTTTATCACAATTCTTGATAGTGAAAATTCTTTATAAATGCACTAAACACAATTTCTTTCCTCTTCTCTGGTTAGTGATGATTGTTTTCTCTTATTGACTAAAATCTGATACTGTTTGGGTTATAATTGTTTTTCAAAACTGAATTATTACCAGAAACAAATCATTCCCACCAATTTGTTTACACTGAAAACTCTCCCGAAATTCCTCTGAGACTCCTCTAGCGCGCTCCACAGTCTATTCCCGCGCTCTTTAACCTGGCAAGATTGGAAAAAATTGTTGTTATTCATTCATTATAATGTGCGAAAGGCCTGGCAGCCACCCTGAGCTCATTACACAAAACAAGAGTACACCAGTTAACATATTAGCAGTGCTCTCTCTCACCGAAATCAACTCTCAGGGGGGATCGGGATTCATCATCCGGAGCATTCAACTGTCAAAACAACGCTGTCTGGAGAGAGAGAGAGCGCGATCGCAGTCGCACCGGGACCATGCGGTCTTCAAAAAAAGAAAGGAAAACGATCAGGAATTCCTGAGACACCCTGCGGTTTTATCTTTGACCCGCGATTGAGTCGTTCATCATATCTGGTTTTGCAGTTGAACGCTCCTTTCCAGGTTCGTCCAAGCCTTCATGACCTTAAACATCCCTCAGGAATGTGTCTGAATTCTATAGTCCTGTCAAGCCTGGAGGATTGTCGGACTCGGATGTGTCTCTGTGCCGCTCCTGTCATTTCCCAGTAGATTGTTCCTAAAAACATGACATGCACCACATTCAAAGCACAAACAGCTGCCGAAGAGTAGTGATGAATCGTTTATGGACGATTTTTTTATTTTTAACGAGTCTTTAATGTGTTTTAGAAGATCGAAGAGTCGTCTCAAAGAGTGATTGGTTCATTGTCTAGTCGTCTGGTTCCAGTTTTTTTGTTTTTTTTTCACAGGTGACTTTTATTAGAATTGAGTAGTTGATCAGAGTCCTCTGCTTCTAGTCATTAATTCTTTGGTCATGTGACTTCCATTTACAATACACAATGCAATAGATGTTTTGGTTTGAATGGGTGTCACATGACAAAAAACCTAATGACACAGACCAGAAGATATGAGGTGAAGCTACTCATTCTGTTTATCATCATTTGTCCTTAGCTGCATTGTCCTACTTCATTATTGGAACTATAATCAAACAAAAAAAGAACCAAATGATTCAAAAAAAGATTCGTTCATTTTGATGAACACGATTCAAAGAACCGAGTCACTGAAATGATCCGATCGACCATTCACTACTGAAGAAGTGCACAAAGCTCGGCCTTGTGCTCGCCCTGAAAATGTCGAACATATTAAATCTGATAGTGGGAAAGCGCAAACGTGTGAGGAACAAAGCTATGTTCCTTATGTTATCATTTATTATTATTCCATATTATCACAGCCAGAATTAAGCGATTGCAGGAGACAGCTTCATTCAGCTCTATGAACGCTGCAGGCTCAATCCGACCCTGGGAACGGTGAAATACGTCTCTGCTGAAGGTGACACGTCCCATCTCGGTCTCGCTACGACAGATTTATCGCCTGCTTTGCTATTTACAGGCATTCCTGCCAATGATCAGGCGGCGATATTCCGCTCCAGGCCAGCGTAGCTCATTGATAACCCGAGGAAGTCTGAATGCGGAGCCGTAATGGCAGCCAGGGGAAGCGAAAGCGAATCATTCTGTTTCGTTCCATTCGCCGAACGGGGAGCGTTTATTAATCTGGGCGAATCATAAACACGATTTCAGAGGCAGGATGAGATTCAGTGAACATTATTGCATGCACACCTAAACGACTACGAATCCCAAATTACTAATGGAACATCGGGCGTAAATCTAACTCACCTCCCTGAACTCTCTCTATTTTCATGAAGGAACGGACCTGCAACTGGGATGCTGTGCAAATTGCTTCTGGGCTCCTCAAGGAAGATTTTATCATCTGTCTCTGACATAAAGAGTTCCAACCACTGTAAGCAGTCGAGCTGATAATAGCGTCGGGAAATAAAATGAATTGAGCTCCATCTTTGGAGACTCCTCCTGCAATTATCTATCAAACTTGTCTGAAAGTGTGGACGGATGAATGGACGGACGTGGTCTTGCAGGTCAAGTGGTTCCAAAATCCAGCACCAGCAGGCTGCCACTATTAGGCCCTTGAGCAAGGCTCTTAACACTTACCTGCTCAGAAGTATAAATCAGATCACTGTGATCAAGTGAATGAGGGTCTTACAAACCCTGTAAACATAAACTACACGTTTATATTCTAGTGCTGAGAAACTCTGGATTCTGATTGGAGTTGATTGGTTTGACAGCAGGTCTGACAGGTGTAGTGCAGTGCAGGTGTAAAACACTGGTTAATATTTATGCAATAGTGAGAAGGGAGGAAAAGATGAACAGAGAGGTAGAGAACAGGCTGTTAAAGAAGGATGGTTAGATAATTAATGGATACAAGATAATACATAGTGGTTGGATGAGGCTAGGAAAGGAAGTTGAATGGAGGATTTGTGAGCTATTGAGGTGGTTGGATGAACAGATGGACAGTTGGTACAAAAGGATGGATGGAAAGATAAGGATCAGGCTGGAAGAAGAGATGGAATGGAGAGAAGGTAAACTCTTGGTGGATTTTTCAGATGGAGACCTGGGCAGATGTTAAGGCCATGTCCACACTAATACATTTTCATTTGAAAACACATATGATTCTCTCGGTTTTGGCCTTTCATACACACTGCATGTCTTCCTTCACCACATTTGGTCTTTCTCTTTTCCTACTACTTGGTGGCTTCATCTTCAGGATTCTCCTACCAATATTTCATGTCCCTCCTTTGCACATGTCCAAACTGATGTCCATTTTCCTTCTCTCCAGTGCGTACCTCCACCTCTTTAGGCTCTTCTCCACCTGCTCCCCACTCTCACCACAAATAATCAGAGTTTATTAGAGGGACAGCGCATGTAGGACGTTTTGGAGACAAGGTGAGGGAGATGAGATTGAGATGGTTTGGACATGTGCAGAGGAGGGACATGGGGTATATCAGTAGGAGAATGCTGAGGATGGAGACACCAGGAAGGAGGAAAAGAGGAAGACCAAGGAGGAGGTTTATGGATGTGGTGGCGGAAGACATGCAGGTAGTTGGGTTGAAAGAGGCAGATGTAGAGGATAGGGTGGTATGGAGACGGATGATCCGCTGTGGCGCCCCCTAATGGGAGCAGCCAAAAGAAGAAGAAGAAAAAGAAGTGTTACAGGGATGGTAGCGTTTTCAGACGTTTCAGTGTGGATGAGTAATGAAAGTGTGGACACGGACGTAAGAATGTATGGAGAAATAGGGATCAAACTAGTGGAGGAGGTTGAATAGACAACTAGACAGATTAATTTGGTGGAGAAGAATGATTGGAGAGATGTCTGGTAGAAGAGTTTGAATAGATGTGTTTTAATGGACTCATGGACAGATAATGAGCTGGTAGAGAAGAATGTATGAAGAGATCGTGATAAATCTGTTAAAAGTAGTTGAATGGAGCGATGGGGAACTAGTAGAGGTGGTTAGATGAACACCTGGACAGATTTTAAGCTGGTAGAGAAGTATGGAGAGATTGGTAAAAGAGGTTGAATGTTGAAATAGAGTAAAAGTGCTTCATCACCTACCAGTCATTGATTATTTGTCTATCTAAAAGTAACAATGTTATTCCTAATTTTCCAGATGGAATCCAAAACCATTTTAACGAACATCTTGCTGAAATCTTGCCAGAGAAGTCACTGAGTGCCAGACATCACGTGATCTGTACGCTGAAGAAAAGAAAAAGATCAGAATTCAGGCCTGAATGCCGTTTTCTAACCCAATTCGCTTTATTCTATTCATTTCCACACATTCTAAGTGCGCAGGTCGCCCGATTCTTTTCTTTTTTTGTCCTTCCCTTGTCATAATTCAGTCTTGCCGAACAGCAGCACATGAGTAACAACCTGGTTGGGAATAAAGGTGTCAAGAGCCATTACTGTTTAGCGAGCTCTGCAGAAATACTATTCACCAGCAAAACTTGTCACCATGCTACCATTACTCTCCAAAGTGCACTTTGCTTTAGGCAATAAGGTGATATTCCTTTTTTCTCTCAGGAGCCGGATTACACGGTGTTACTGTCATGCCGAAGCTCTCCCACGGATCCTGCGGCTCCTGCACTGAAAGTGAAATCTTGTGATTAAGAGTTTATATGTGAATAAAAAAAAAATCAAATCTTCAACAAATGAATAAGGGAAAGACCCTGTGGTGCACTTTATCAGATCTGTAGCTCTTCTGAGAGCCTCATCTAGAAAAAATAAAACAATATTAACCAAACTACAATGCTTTCATTCTGATAAACTGTTCTATGTAGATCTGTCGTCTTTTATATGGAGTATATTCTTATGAATGGGAAGTGCTAGCAATAGTCAATAAGGCTCTTGATTACATATTTAAAGGTCGGGGTTCAAACGTCCCCAGCACAGCTAAAATTGCCAGTGTTGGGCCCTTCAGCAAGGCCCTTAACCCCTTTCTGTCCGAGGGGTGCAGTATCATTGCTGGCTTTGTGCTCTGATCCCAATTTGCTAACAATATGGGATATGTGAGGAGAAATTCTCTGTGCTGTAGTGAATATGTGACAAATAAAAGCCTTAAATGAACAAAGCTAACACATTTATTTCATATCGCACTCACTGCACCTTCTAATGCAACACTTACAATAATAAATGAAGCATGTTATGTGCAAAAGATGATGGAGAAGGCATGAAAATATGGAACTGTCTAAATAACAGTTTCAGTGAAGTACAGATGTGATAAAGGTGTTAAGGGATACTGATCACTAGAGTTAAAGCAAAATGTAAAATAGTAGTATAATGAAAAGATAAAGTAGGATAGATGAAGTGATAGTGAACAAGGTGTTTAAGATAGTAAGAGAGAGAGAGAGAGATGAGATAGTGTCTAGAGGAGGTGAAATGGAAGGATGGTGAACTGGTGAAGGTGGCTTGATGGACATATGGCAGGTTAGTAAAGAAGTATGGATGAGAGATAATGATCAGGCATTGGAGGCATTACAACTAGGTAGTGGTGGTTGGATGGAGGGATACGTTGGTGGAGATGATTGAATAAGGGTATAATGAGTAGGTAGGGATGTTGGCTGGAGGAATAGTGAGAATATGGAGATGTTTGGATGGAGGGATAATGAAATTATGGTATAGTTTGATGGAGGAATAATGAGAGGATGCGGGTGTTTGGATAGAGGGATAGTGAGTGGACAGAAATGGATGGAGGGTTTAATTGGTGGGGATGGTTAAATGAAAGTAAGTAGGCAGGGCTGTTTGGATAATGAGAAGGTGGGGATGGTTGGATGGCGGGATAATAAGTGGGTGGAGATGTTTAGATTGGGGGATACATTGGTGGGATATATTGAATGAAGAAAAACCAAGTAGACAACGATGTTTGGATGGAGCGATAATGAGAAGATGGGTATAGTTGGATGAAGGGATAATGAGAAGATGGGTATAGTTGGATGGAGCGATAATGAGAAGATGGGTATAGTTGGATGGAGTGACATTTAGAAGATGGGTATAGTTGGATGGAGTGACATTTAGAAGATGGGTATAGTTGGATGGATAGATAACAAAATGGAGATGAACAAGTGTGTTTTGCTGGTAGTAATGAATGTTAGCAGAATGATTATTTAAAGCATGTGGAGAAAATTGCATTTCATGTCAGTTAGGGTGGAATGGAGATGGAGGTGGAGATTTCAGGGTTGGAAAACGTCCTTCACATAGAGGAAAATGTGCGGAATGCTGTGGAATGTGGAAGGTTCTGAAGGCTGAGTTTGTACCAGTAATAAATAACCTTCTTTTGTTTCTGTTGTTCCTCCAGTTTGGATTTCATGTCAACAGACTCAGTTATGAGGAGATAAAGTGTGGGGCTTGTGTTGTGAAGGTGGATATTAAAATTCTCATGCAATACGGTATCTCAAAAAAAAAGAGACTTTATGAAAAAGAACAGCACAGTCACCACACAATGGAGCCCTGAGGAGCTCATTGTGAAACAGTGAAAAGGAGAAAGTGTGGCCTGAGAGGCTGTAGGACTTCAGTGAGTAAACCAAATGCTGAAGAAAACATCCTTTTAAGGTGTGAAAGAGGGACGGAGTAACATCTTAACAACTCTTAACAACTTGCAATTCTTATTTAGACATATTCATGAAAAAGTTACCTTACAATCTTTACTCTGCACCACCCTCTACTTTAGTTATGTTTCATACATTGTCCTCTACCTGCTGCTAGCATAGCAGTGGGATTTAGCATCCTTTATACCATAAGGCATTCATGCTCCTCTGTAAAATCTCCTCAAACAGGTCACGAAATGCTCATACTAAGGATTCGGTTGTCTCCAGCGACATGGACAGCTAGCAAAAATTATAGATCAATAGGTTGCTAGCATGGCAAACAACTGCTAACCACTACCATTCCTTTCAAAAGTTGTACTTCATTTCCTGTGTGAACAGGTGCACAATCCCCAATCTGATAATATCGATCCGATTCCAGACATCATGCAGGTCCGTTTGCATCATCCAAACCTGCCACTAAGCTAACAGCTCGTTTTAGACATTTACGGCGTCTAAAAAAACAAAATGACCCCCAGAGACAGGTAGACGTCGACTCCACTTCTTGCGCAACTGACAAGAGTTCGAGTCCTTCAGCCTTTTCGGCTCTATTTGCGAGTCACGTTCCAAATGTCAGCGCGTCAAGCTGAGTATTTGGCGATGTCTTCATCTGCGTGTCAGGTCGAGTGGTTTTACTGCTGACGGCCACAACATTAACTTCACCGAGATAATGGCGCCCTCTGGACTGAAGTCGCTCCGGAAGTCTTTTCAGCTGAAAGTTTCTGCCAGATGAAGAAATATTACTTTATTAGAATATAAGATTATTCCCAACACACACACGTCTACCTGGAGGTGATACCCGGACTGACACAAACACGATGATGACACATAGATATTGACACATCAACACAGACAATTGACATACAATATTGACACACGATGCATGATTCAACAGTACATGCGCTGGTGAACACAATAATGACACAAAAATGCACCTATGGATATGGACAAATAAATAAAGACACATCAATGAACAGGATGCATACACACAAACACACACACACACACACACACACACACACACACACACACACACACACACACACACACATATACAGACAAATGAACATGTACCTATGGACATCAAGGTACACTTGGGCACACTAAGGGACATGGACATATACACACACACACACACACATACACAAATATACATGTAAATTTGGACATCAACATACACATGGACACACACACACACACATACACACACATATATACAGACACACACATATACACACAAATGGACAAATACCTATGGACACAAACATACACATAGGCATATATCACACACACACACACACACACACACACACACACACACACACACACACACACACACACACACACACACCAGATATACAGACACACACACACAAACACACACGCACACACACACACACAAATATACATGTAAATTTGGACATCAACATACACATGGACACACACACACGCACACACATATATATACAGACACACACATATACACACAAATGGACAGATACCTATGGACACCAACATACACATAGGCATATATCTCTCACACACACACACACACACACACACACATACCAGATATAACAGGCAGTACATGGAATATGACACACGTGGTGTCATGTCTGAATATAGAGAGATAACGCTTGTGTATGTGTGTGTGTGTGTGTGTGTGTGTGTGTGTGTGTGTGTGTGTGTGTGTGTGTGTATTAAACTTTTACACTGCTCCTGATCTTCATGCATAGAACAGACCAGACAAAACCTGAGAAGCCAAAACGCTGAAAGATACCTTCTAGTTCTCCTGAGAAGACAATGAGACGTCTCCTGTCCCTGGGGACAGTTCAGCTTTTAAAGGTTGATCAGATCTGATATAAACTGTTTGGAAGGAGTCAGTTCTAAGTGGAGGAGGAAGAGGAAGAGAAGGAGGAAGAGGAGTGTCACTCAGTGGAGCACTTGCCCTCCAAAAGACTCCTGCTGTGAAAGATCTCCTGCTGTAAGTGTTTAATCAGGGCTGGTGAATAACTACGCTGAAGGATGCAATTATTCTCGAGATCTTGAGATTCTTTCGTACTTATGAACACAGCAGATCTCAAGTTTGCTTGGTGTAATACGTGATCGTTTCCTTGGCAACAGCTCATTCATGGGAACTCTGACAGTAGACGATGTGTTGTGTATTGTATCTGCGCAATCGGTGATGCGGTGAAGTTTTCATGGTGAAATAGGGACATGTTTATGGAGCATTTTATGGAAGGAGTCTCCAGTGTCAGTGCTTTATGTGCATTTAGTTGCAGTGAAGTTGTAGTATAAAACAAATGAACCACTTTGGGGTGAAAACATCATCAATCCACCCCATAATACACAATATATAACTTCTCATGCACTATTGCCTTTCGCCAAAGTTGGAGGCACACAAGTGTAATTGTCTTTGGATATCATGGTGGCATGATGAAATTTTCCTTTCATTTCAACTAGGAGACCCAAACCCCCAAACCTGTTCCAGCATCACAATACCTGTGTGTACAAAGCCAGCTCAATGAAGATCTCCTTTCCATGGGTTGGATGTGTGTGGAAGATCTCCTGCTATAGAGCTCTCACCCTATTAAACACATTTGGGATAAATTTCAGCCATTTGTGGTTCTTCCCCAAAAACTGGTAGCACAAAATTGAAGGCATAAAATTGTATAGATATGAAAGTTTTCCTCCACTTGAACTAGGAGACCCTAACCCTTACCCTGTTGTGCCTTACCAAGCTGCCGAATGGTTTCGACATTTTAGATGGTTGAGCTCGTTAAAGGTCTTTCTGATCTCTCGTCGTATTTCAGTGATGTTTTTCCACTCCTGAAGCGCACCTCAAAACACCTCGTACAACTCGTTGCAACCTCACCGTAAACTTGCTGAATCGTGTCAAACATCTCCCTGGCAGATTTGCAAAGTTTCACAAAGAATTCCATTATTGCTCTTCATTCAAACAGCTGTCCAGGTCCCTGGTGGTCTAGTGGCTAGGATGCGGCGCTCTCACCGCTGCGGCCTGGGTTCGATCCCCGGTCAGGGAACCAACCCCAGCCACTCTTAGTGCCGGTCCCAAGCCCGGATAAATTGGGAGGGTTGCGGATGATCCGCTGTGGCGACCCATAATGGTAGAAGCCGAAAGAAAGTTATTCAAACAGCTGTCCAAGATAAACTTGCTTATGTGGTAATGTACGTGGTCATAATAGCACCAGTTGCACAGCTGCTGTCTTTTGGCATGCTGACTTATGAAGGTCGGTGCTCCCTGTGACTGTGCGTGCAGCCTTGTGCTGCCATCTGTTGGCATGTTACAAAACTAGTCTCGAAACTTTTTGATACCACTTCATATAAAATGATAAAGCTATGTGTTCTCTGTACTTGGGGTATATTTGTGATTTACCTGCTTCCTCAGTGAGGGTTTTTTGTTCTGACCCCACGTTTTTTGGTTTCGTCTAATTCATTTGCAGTCTAAAGCTGAACAGCAAACAAACCCAAAGAATCAATTTTCTCCTGATGCTGATTAATAGGTGTGAATTTGACCTTAGGGCTCCAGACACCCTGATGGTGCTTTAGCTCTCCATTCCCTTGGTCTGCATTCTGACTGGAACAACCGTCCATTTCCTTCTTTCAGAAATAAAAAAATTAACTATGACGCCCTGTAAACAGTATCGTTCCATTCTACTCTCAAAGGGGGAATTAAAACCTGCAGAACTCTGCTCTGAAAGCCGAAATTTGGAGCCATACAAGGAGAAAAGTTCGAGTTTCAGGAGGCTGCTCGTTCACCCCACCCCATCCTTCCCCATCCAAACCTCATCGACGCACAATCAGCCACCCGGTGCTGTGTTTGGCGATATAGGTTTGGTTTTTCTCCCTTCTCTCTCTCATGGTCAGCTAATGAGATCTACAGGCAGAAGGGAATGCAGAGGGAAATTGCATTTTCCAGCAGTGATGTACTAGCTGTCACAACAATCAGCATGGCCCCTCGTGTTTTTTTTTTTTTTTTTCGTTCGTTTTTCTTTTTATTTCTTCGTCTTCTTTCCCTCTCTCACACTCTGACACACAGGCAGGAAACAAGAGCATCACACCATCTCACAGAGGAAGAGTGTTTTCTCTAAAGGCATAGTTAAGATTTTGACCTGTGATGGATTTTGATGGTTTGGAACAATAGAAGCACGACAGTTTATTCTCTTCAGACCTACACGTTGGAGAGATAAAAATATAAATAAATGAGTACTATTTATTTTGCATGCTGTCTATGCGGGTACATTGGCTCCTAGTCGGGGAACACTGTGTGAATTCCTCAAGTCGACTCCGCATGCAGGTACTTATTTATGCAGTTCAATTTACTACATTGTTTCAAGTCAAATCAGCTCTCAAACAGATTATGGACAACATCTTGAATAACTTATTGCGACTGTCCCCTGCTGAACGTTTTCCACCTCTCTCTTTGACCAGAATATTACCCACCATCTTCATTATTTCCACTCATGTTTAAACACTCTGTGCGTTTGCCTTTGAATGACCATTATTTAATTTCTTTGACCTGTTTGTCCGATGTACAGCCCATTAGCCAGTCTTTCTCTTCAATCCATGCCTTTGAATTATGGACTATTAGAAAATGTATTTGTATGCTGAGTCACAAAATGTATAACAAGAAGTTCATTGGTTAAGAAGTTGGACTTATAATCAAAAGGTTGTGATACTACAGCATACTTTTGGGAAGTGCTAGCTCAGTAGTTAGGGCTCTGGTGAACTGATCGGAAGGTCAAGCCCCAGTATTTCCAAGCAGCAACTGTTGGGCCCTAAAACCTCTGCTCCAGGGGTGGTGTATCATGGCTGACCCTGTGCTCTGACTGCAGCTTTCTAAAATGGGGATATGCAAAGTAATTTTTTACTATACATGTGACTTGAGGCCTCTGCACAAGATCCTCGTAAGCTTCACAACATCTTCTCTTCTCTACTAAACCCCCCTGCTGCACCTGCTCCATCCTCCCTGAGTGCTAATGACTTTGCCTCCTTCTATGATGAGAAGATTAAGAAAATCTGCCAGACCTTCACTTCCTCTCCAACAATGACTACACAACACAGCCAACAATCCACTACGTCTCTGTCAAGCTTCACAACCTTAACAGAAGATGAGATACTGCAAGTCATCAGATCCTGCAATCCCACCACCTGTCCTCTGGATCCAATCCCCTCAACTACGTTCCAGACCATCACGCAAGATCTCCTACCCTTCATCTCCACAATCATCAATGGGTCATTAACATCTGGCTATGTACCAACTCCCTTCAAGCAAGCAAGGGTCATTCCTATCTTGAAGAAACCTGCTCTGGATCCATCAGACATCAACAACTACAGACCAGTATCACTCCTCTCCTTTCTTTCTAAATCTCTGGAACGCACTGTTTTTAACCAACTGTCTGTCTATCTCTTACAGAACAACCTCCACGATCCGAACCAGTCTGGGTTCAAAGTGGCACATTCCACAGAGATGGCCCCATTGGCTGTTTCTGAGAAACTACATGCTGCTCGGTCAGCCAAGCTGTCATCTGTACTTATCTTTCTGGACCTTTCAGCAGCATTTGACACAGTCAACCACAAGACACTTTTGTCAACCCTCAAGAGCCTTGGTATCTGCGGAACAGCATGGGAATGGTTTGCTTCCTACCTGGAAGGTCGCTCATACCAGGTAACATGGAGGGGATCCACATCTGCCCCATGCAGACTCACCACCGGTGTCCCACAAGGCTCTGTACTTGGTCCCCTCCTTTTCTCCCTCTATACCCACTCCATTGGTGAAGTCATATCCTTACATGGGTTTTCTTATCACTGCTATGCAGATGACACTCAACTCATCTTTTCTTTCCCTCCATCAGATACCACAGCTTCCGCTCGGATCTCAGCATGCTTGTCAGACATATCTTTATGGATGAGTGCTCACTAACTTAAACTCAACCCCAGCAAAACAGAACTGCTGGTCATCCCAGGTGATTCATCCCCAGGTCAAGATCTACAAATAACACTTCAGGACTCTCTGCTCTCCCCTTCAGCCACTGCTCGTAACCTTGGGGTAACTATGGACAATGAACTGTCTTTTTTCCCACATGTCGCTAATGTTGCTCGTTCATGTCGATTTCTTCTCTATACCATCCGAAGGATTCGACCATTTCTGTCCATACAGGCTGCCCAGGTGCTTGTTCAGTCTCTTGTCATTTCAAGACTTGACTACTGCAACTCTCTGCTGGCAGGTCTCCCCCTGAACGTTATTCGTCCACTGCAAATGATCCAAAATGCAGCTGCACGACTTGTGTTCAATCAGCCCAAGTTCCCGCCAGCCCCCCCCCCCACTGCTTGCCGCCCCTTCACTGGCTTCCAGTAGCTGCACGTATCAGATTTAAAACACTGATGCTTGCCTACAAGGCCAAAAATGGACCAGCACCATCTTACCTCAGTGACCTCATCACATCTCGCACTGCACCACGCTGTCTGAGATCCTCCAGCACTGCTCGATTGGTACCACCTTCTCACAGAATGAGAGGTAAGTACAATTCAAGGCTCTTCTCTGTTCTGGCACCAAGGTGGTGGAATGAACTTCCCCTAGATGTCCGTACAGCAGAGTCCCTGATTATCTTTAAGCGACGACTGAAGACCTACCTCTTCCTGAAATACCTAAATTAGCACTTTCCAAGTTTGTAGAATTCGAGTTATATTTATATTGAGTTTGTAATCTTGCGTACCAGTGTAGATTTATTCATTACTAGAGATTTAAAGCACGTTTGTACGTCGCTCTGGACAAGGGCGTCTGCTAAATGCCGCAAATGTAAATGTAAATGTAAGTGAAAAGCACCTTTACCTTACCATTTCAATATCTGAGGTTTGGTCCCAGTATTGCCAAACTGCAACTGTTGGGCCCTTTGAGAATGGCCCATGTACTCCAGGGGCTCTGTATCATGGCTGATCCTGTGCTTTGACCTCAGCTTCCTAACATCTGGCATATGTGAGGAAATAATTTCAGTGTGCTGTAATATACATGTGACAAGAAAAAAGCACCTTACCACTGTTTGGCCCTTAGCCCTAATTTCTGGCGAAATGCCATTAATATAAAAGGTGAACCGAAAAAAAAAAAAAAGCTTTCTAATATCTATATAGTTGCTTACATTTGTGCCATTTTGGCAGACACCCTTATCCATTGCAACGTACAACTTTTTTAAGTTATACAGCTGAGCAATTGAGAGTTAAGGGTCTTGCTCAAGGACCTCAGCAGTCGCAACTTAATGGTGTCTGGTTTTAACCCGTCTTTTCAATCTTATCCAATTGAGCGACCACTTCCCGTGGTAGGTGCTATGTGCTTTGACCCCTGATAATTGCTAGACTAATATTAATAAGACTAAAAAATACCAATTGAGAAAATCTGGTCCTCAGGTTTTCAGGACACAACACTGTGCTAAATTTGTATATGAATTGTTCCCTGAATCTGTGAGGTGGTGATGCCTCCTGTGATGTTGTACCACCTCAATTAAAGCAGGAAGTGATATATCTGATCAGTTCTCAATGCAAAGTATGTGAACAATGTCATCCTCTTCTGATGGATTTGCAAGTTTTGGTGGTTAATGTGATTGAAAAAGTTGGAACCATCAACTCAAATTACACCAAGATTCTTGGCCATGCTTGCTGGATGGATGGTGAGGGGGTTGATGGTTGTCGATGAAATACCACTTGCGTTTGTTTTAATGATAGGGCTTCCTCCTTAAAGAGATGTCAGAAATCTTCTGAGACATTTTTTGATGTAAATAGGACATTAACATTTACAGCATACGGCAGATGCCCTTATCCAGAGCGACTTACAAATGAGGTGTTGAGGGTTAAGGGCCTTGATCAAGGGCAGTGTCAGCTTGGAGGTGGTGGGATGTGAACACATGACCTTCTGATTCAAAGTCAAATGCCTTTACTACTGGGTTACTTACAGAACATCCGAACATGTAGGACCTGGATAGGACATGGATACTATTGTCATTTCAATGCTAATGACAAGCTTTCCTTTACTTCATTAATCTCTGAAGTCTCTTTGAAGATACCTCTTTACTACAGTACATCTCTTCCAGGCAAAAAAACAGCATTGAAAACTTTGAGCTTGGTGATTTAGTGCCTCATTATTGAACCCAGTTAAAACACAAGACTGGACCAAGTGGTGACCTCTGAGGAACTCTTGTAGTATGCCTGTTACTTGATTGATCTAAATTTACATTTGTATTTGAAATGTTGCCCGAAATTTTTATTCAGGGGGCCTCCGATGATTTAAACTTATTTGTCCAAACAGTAGCCCAAAGTTTTATATGCTAACCCATCATTTCCTCAATCTTGCCATTCCACATGATTGGATTGGCATCAGCTAATGTAGAAATAAGGAACCAGTGATTCCCAAAACTAAAGGGTTCAGGGATACAGTCTATGAAAAGAACATTGGTGCGAGAACATTGGTGCGAGGCAGGAATACATACTCCTGTAATAAGTCCATTGCAGAACATCTTTTATTCCAGGAAACTGAGAGAAAGGTGTAAGAAAACCCAGTTGGGCACCTGGGATCCATAAAAAACTCTACATCCTGGAGCTGTGAGGCAGCAACAACAAATACCTGCCAAAACATGTGCTACCATGTCATTTTCTTGACAGTATTGTTATGCATCAGTGTTATGAGATGTAGTATTCTGAGTATTTGAAAAAGTGGTAGGTTAGAAAGAGAATGATGGTGGGGAAGGAGATACCTCCTGAGATCCAGGAGTTCTTGGTCAAGATTGATGGCGATTGGTTTAGGTTCAAGAGATAGTTCAGGTCTGATGACAGGTAATGTGCTGCAAGACCCGGGCATCATGAGGAGGTGGTAGCTCAGTGGTTAAGGCTCTGGGATATTGATTGTATGATCAGGGGTTCAAGCCCCAGTATTGCCAGGCTGCCACTCTTGGGCATTTGTGCACCCCTTTGGGCTTTAGGAGTGCTATGTCATGGCTGCATCTTTAAGGACCTTGTGGTGCTGGAATATAAATCCATGACTATTTGATCAGAAGTCCAACACTTTGACCACTGAGCTTACACTTGCAATGTAACAATCACAATTTTAATTAGCTTTATACTTGTCACATGTACTTTATAGCACAGTAAAATTTTTTCTTTGGTTATCCCATTTTGGGTCAGAGCGCAGGGTCAGACATGTTATAGTGTGCCAGCTTGGCGAAAACCATGGCTTGAACTCCTGTTCAGTAGCCCAAAACCTTAACCACTGAGCTACCACCTTCCAGAATGATGGTATTCCAAGGAAGATGCAATAAGCTAATGTGGCCCCCAAACTTTGTTAGGATCCAAAGGAATTTTTATTTAATGCCTCCCCATGTTCAGTTCAGTTTTTGCCACAAGATGGTGTTGGGTCTCCCATTAGTCCTAATTGTTCCCACCTGGACCTTGTTAGACTCTATGTATATATAGTGCTCCTTTTGTTGGTTTGATATTGTTTTGTAACCCGCTTTTCTTAGTGTTTAAGTCTTGTTTTTGCTGAGCTTCTTGCCTAGACCTTGTGTTTTTTTTTTCTCCAGCACATGAATGACTTCATTTTGCATTTGTTGTTTTGAGGGGTGTTTTGGTTGGAGGACTTTGGTTATTCCCTTCCCTCTCATGGACATATTTTGCTATCTTGCTGCTTGTACCTTTTTGTCCAAGCTTTTGGATTTGTACTTTTAGCTGTACATTTGTATTTGTGTGCATTTTTCTTAAAAAGCATAGATTTTTGATTGGTCCCGAGTTTGTCTCTGCACTTGGGGGCATTTACCTCTCTGTGGCAGACTGCTACAGCTTCTGCCTCTCACTTTGCTGACCCTGGTCCAAGTCCCATCCCTGACAATCTTGACCAGGAGTAATTGTGTTATGGGAAAAAAGGAGTATGAGATTCTAGCAGACCATAACATTGTAATTAGAATGGTAGACCCAGAAGGTAACATGGATATAAGGTCATCTAGGGCATATTCTTTATCATCAACAATCTTTACAGAATTTCTGAGGGTTCGTTCTATTTCTACATCTGTAAGTAAGGGTTAGCAAAATAACCTGTATGCCACCTTGCTGTGTCTGGCCATTTTTTTTGCACCATAGTTCTGATATTTGAGAAGGAGATATGTATAATGACTACAGATAATGGATAGGAATGTCTTGCAAATAGTTCTTATTCTGTCTGTTACACCACCCTCTCCCCTACCCCCCAATGATGGATTCTGATCCTTTCTTCCTATTCCTGTAACAGAATCTCGCATTGTTTGGCGACAGACATAGCAAACCTCCAAGGTTGTGTTTGGATGTCGCAGGTCCTTGAGCACAGCTCGGGCTGCTTCTGGGGCGAAATTTTACCCTTAAAGCAGATTCTTTTTAACAACGTGGTCAGGGGGAAAATCTTTATCCTGAGCAACATGAGCCAGTGACAGGATCGCCAGGGCCGAGCTGTAATCCAACCACAGCTCAGCCTCTGAGACTAATGTATTTCCTGAACAGATAAACACAGATAAAGATCGGCCCTTTTCTCAGCTAATCGTTAGCATTATGGAACGCGATACAATGATCCAAAGATATGCACGATCGCTCCGTGCGATACACCACAGCTGAGAGTGTTTGATCGGCTGTTAATCATAGGTTTACTGGCCTCAATTAGGACATGCCGAATCGCTTCAGCGACGCATGTGTATGTGTGTGTCGGACATCTAGTGTGCCTGAGTAAAGGTGAATTCTCTGGCATTTCCATCATGAATATTTGCAGACGGATTAGCTGGACGAGCACCTCTTCATGGAGCCCATGCATCTGTTTATGGAAAATAAGAATAAAAAATAAAAAAAAACAGCTGTTTATACAAATCTATTTGGGAAAACAATATCGTTCAGGTCTGCTGGTTCAAATATGCTGCAGGTTGAGGGATTATTCCTGAGCCAACCCAACGTTTCTGCCAAATAACTGCATGTGATTATAGATTTAGAAAGACTGCAATACCTGGCCTCCAAACTTAAGCACTCCAAGAAAAATAAATTAATGCAATACGCAAATCAAATACACATGATGGATAAATAGTTACAGAGGCATCACCCAGGTGTTTTGTTTACCTTAAACTCGGGGCTAAGGACAATTTTCTTTATTTTAAATCTCTGAACAAAAAAGAATATTTCCGATAAAGCTTTTGATGGGAGACCAAGTTTTATTTAAAATAATCTAGGACTATTGATTGGACCCCTAGTAAAACTACTACTAATAATAACATGAATTAATTAATACGTAAATACATTTATTTTAATTAAAATTTTTCTCTCTCTCTCTAGGACTATTTTTGGTTGGACTTATAATAATAATAATAATACAATGAAATTAATAAATAAATACATTTTAATACATTTTCAAATATTCATATTTTATTTTTATTTAAACTAATTTAGGACTATTGATTGGACCCCTCAGTAATAAATGTATTTATTTATTTTATTTTTATTTAATAATAATACTAATAATGATCATGATGATGATAATAATAATAATAATAATAATAATAATAATAATTATTATTATTATAATAATAATAATTATAATAAAAAAAACATTTTCTCTCTCTCTCTCTCTCTCTCTCCTTTCCCTCTCACCCACCACACACCACACACACACACACACACACTTTTGCAGCAATCAATATCCAGTCCAAAAACACAGGCTTCCCCTTTTTCGACCCATAGAAAAGCCAAGATAGGTCGAATGCAGTGTAGATGTCAATTGCATTCCCTTCTGCACATCTGAATCTCCACGCCACAATAATTTTTTACTCAAACACACACACACACACTTGTACCCCAGCCTCTTGCGTCCCTGCTTCCTCCTCAGTCCAAGGTTCTGAGATTGAAATGACAGCCTTTACAATATGTCACTGAGACTCTCTTTCACTGTTAATATTTTACTAAGGTTTCAATGTGGGCACTTGTCACACTCTCAGGACACACACACACCACACACACACACACACACACACACACACTGATCATCTGAACCTAAAGGACAAGGCCACACAGAAGGGTAAACCTGGTGTTTTAGGGTTTTCATTTTAAACACGGAATATCTTTGGTTGCTTTTTGAATTAAGTCACTGAATATCAGTGAAGAAGTTCCAGACAATTATAGAGGACAGCTAGCATGAAATATTAGCTTCACTAAGACTAGGAGAGCTGAACCTGTTCCAGCAGGACAATGCCCCTGTTCACAAAGCCAGCTCCATGAAGTTACACGTTCCATGGGTTGGAGTGGAAGATCTTCTGCTATTGAGCTCTCAACCCTATTCAGTGTGAATGTGAACTCTGACTGCACCTCCTGCACCTCACCTTCCATCCACAAGTACAGCAACAATCAGAACTATGATACATCTTCATATTTTAAGATATCATTTGGATTCATTGATTGGATGTACAGGTGCATCTCAATAAAATAGACTGTCATTAAAAAGTTCATTAATTTCAGTAATTTAACTCAAATTGTGAAACTCGTGTATTAAATTTAATGCACACAGACTGAAGTAGTTCACGTCTTTGGTTCTTTTAATTATGATGATTTCGGCTCACATTTAACAAAAATCCACCAATTCACCATCTCAAAAAATTTGAATATGGTGACATGCCAATCATCTAATCAACTCCTGCAAAGCTTTCCTGAGCCTTCAAATGGTCTCTCAGTTTGGTTCAGGCTACACAATCATGGGGAAGACTGCTGATCTGATAGTTGTACAGAAGAAAAGCATTGACCCCCTTCACAAGGAGGGGAGGCCACAAACATTCATTGCCCAAGAAGCTGCTGTTCAGAGTGCTGTTTCCCAGCATGTTAACAGAAATTTGAGTGGAAAGAAAAAGTGTGGAAGAAAAAGATGCACAACCAACCAAGAGGCTCATCAAGCAAAATCCATTCAAGAATTTGGGTGAACTTCACAAGGAATGGACTGAGGCTGGGGTCAAGTAATCAAGGGCCAGCACACACAGACGTGTCAAGGTATTTGGCTTCAGTTGTCCTATTGCTCTTGTTAAGCCACTCCTGAACCACAAGCAACATCAGAGGAGTCTTACCTGGGCTAAAGAGAAGAACAACAAGAGAAGAACTGGACTGTTGCCAAGTGGTCCTCTTTTCAGCAAATTTTTTATTTAATTTAGGAACCAAGGTTCTAGAGTCTGGAAGAAGGGTGAAGAAGCTCATAGACCAAGTCTAGTGTTAAGTTTCCACAATCTGTGATCATCTGGGGTGCGGTCATCTGCTGGAGTTGGTCCACTGTGTTTTTTTGTAAACCAAAGTCACTGCATCAGTTTACAAAGAAGGTTTAGAGCACTTCATGCTTCCTTCTGCTGACCAGCAGATGCTGATTGCATTTTTTTAGCAGGATTTGGCACCCGCCCACTCTCCAAAAAGCACCAAGAGTTGGTTAAATGATCATAGTGTTGGTGTTTTTGACTGGCCAGCAAACGCACCACACCTGAACTCCATAGAGAATCTATGGCACATTGTCAGGAGGAAAAATGAAAAACAAGAAACCAAAAAATGCAGATGAGCTGAAGGCCACTGTCAAAGAAACCTGGGCTTCCATACCACCTCAGCAGTGCCACAGACTGATCACCTCATCATGCCACGCTGAATTAAGGCTGTAATTAAAGCAAAAGGAGCCCCTACCATGTATTGAGTACAGATACAGTAAATGAACAGACTCTCCAAAAGACCAACAATTCACTCAAAATGTTTTTTTGATTGGTCTTATGAAGTTTTCACATTTTTTGAGATGGTGAATTGGTGGGTTTTTGTTAAATGTAAGCCAAAATCATCACAATTAAAAGAACCAAAAACTTAAACTACTTCAGTCTGTGTGCACTGAATTTATTTCATACATGAGTTTTACAATTTGAGTTACTTTTCCACAACATTCTAATTTATTGAGATGCACATCTATCTATCTGTCTGTCTGTCTGTCTGTCTGTCTGTCTGTCTGTCTGTCTGTCTGTCTGTCTGTCTGTCTGTCGTCTGTCCGTCCGTCCGTCCGTCCGTCCATCCATCCATCCATCCATCCATCCCTCTCCATCTGAAGTAAAGAAGATCTTCATGGAGCTGGCTTTGTGCACAGGAGCAATGTCATACTGGAACAGGTTTAGATCTCAGTCCAGGGGAAAATTTACTGCCACTGCATCCATCCTAGACAATTGTGTACTTTACTTTGTAGTAACAGTTTGATAGTAATCATGTGTTTCAATACCTTTAACTCGCTAGTGTAAGATTTAAAATATGATCACAGTATTATGTAGTTAATGAGATGTATATGTTGTTGCAAATGCAGCTGAAAATAAAGAGAAGTCTCCGCTCTGGTCAGCTTCCTGAGCAGTTTCTAATGTTAGCACGGCGCTCAGGGCGACGGCGTACGCCAAGCCGCTGAATTCTTTACTCGGGGGTGAAAAAAAAGAAAAAAACAAAAGAGGGTCAGGAAATAATGACTAGAAAGATCTATCTTAGCGACAGGGTAAGTAATGTTTAATTTGCATTAGAGCGCACTGGGGCCCTAACACGCAAGGTTAAAGCAAGTCCTGCTGCCCCATTTCCTAAAGACATTTAGGAGTTATTTACCACACCGAGGCCGAGGCAGCATTAAAGGAGGTGGAATAGAGGCATTATTTTAGACCTCAATCTCCATGCGGCTGCCGTAATGGAAATATCCATGTGGGGGAAAGTGGAAATTGAAGAAAAGCTCATTCAGCCTAGCGAATACACACTCACACACACACACACACACACACACACACACACACACACACACACACACACACACACACACACAGAGAAACACACACATAGTCTCAGGAATTTCTACTGTGTTTCAGTCCTGGGATGGGGTTAGAATTCAAAAATGTAATTAAAATCGTTGATTCATTTACTATAACTGCAGCTTTGACAGTAGTGCAGGCTTATGCTAATGTGTGACCTTTTTGTTTCTATGGAAACTACTCATTTACAGGGGCTTGTACAAAGAACGTGCTACGTATTCATCAATGTGGCGCTAAACATTTAACAGTAATGAAGAAGGAGTCTCCAGTGTCAGCACTTTGTGACACCCCAAATTATTATTCTTGGGACTGGTGAGGTTAAGATTTGTTTTGATGTAAATTTCTTAAGATGCTTACATGCTTGAAGGACCCCCAAAGAGAATAATTTACCTGACCCTCTTCCTGTATCATTTAACACATTTGTTTTGTGGTAGCTCACTGGTCAAGATGTTGTACTTCTGTTCAGAAGGAAGATCAGGAATTTAAATCCCAGCACCACCACACTACCCTGGCTAGGATCTTGAGCAAGACCTGTACCCCTTTAGGTGTATAAATGAGATAATTATCGATAACAAGTCATTCTGGATAATAGCATCTGATAAATTCTCTCCTCTTTAATTCAGAAAATGGAATTTTTGCTTAGTGGTTAAGGCTTTTGGATTCAAAGGTTACAAGTTTAAATACCAGCCACATCAAGCTGCTACGCCTGGGCCCCTAAGCAAGGCCCTTAACCCCCATAGTTGTTTAGTTGTATAAATGAGATAGCCGTAAATTGCTCTGGATTAGGGCTTCTGTCAAATGCAGTAAACGTATATCAGCATCAGTTTGAATGCAAATTTGGTGTCATCATTCTTTTAAAAGGAGGGGCATGGGGTATATCAGTAGAAGAAGGCCAAGAAAGAGTGGTGAGGGAAGACATGCAGGTGGTTGGTTTGAAAGGGGCAGATGTAGAGATCAGAGTGGTATGGAGACGAATGATCCGCTGTGGCGACCCCTTAAAGGAGCAGCTGATAGAAAAAAATTCAATTTAAAGAGCTACTATCTTGTATTAACCTTCAATCAAGGTACATTTTTGGGGCTACATTTTCTTGGTAATTTGGTTGGACTTCCATTTTACAGCATTTGGCAGACACTCAAGAGCGAATTATTTAATTTATACAACCGAGCCATTGAGGGTTTAGGGACCTTGGTCCCAACATAGCAATAGCCATTTCATCAGTCGCAAGTGCTTTATGAGTAAATATGTCGTGATACAGGTTCACTAGGACATGGACTATAAGTTCCATGACTTGGTTGCTACTGGTATCAAATTCTGGTTTGTGATTCGCATATTTGATTTGGCACATGTTTTACGCTGGATGCCCTTCATAACACAACCCTCTTCATTTATCCAGGCTTGGGACCACTGGCTTGTGCAACCCTAATGGCTGAAAGAGGCAGATGTAGAGGACATGGTAGTGTGGAGACGGATGATCTGCTGTGGCGACCCCTAACAGGAGCAGCTGAAAAATGAAGAAGAAGAAGGTTGCTGCTGGCTCAGCTGTTCAGACATCTAGTGGAGGTTCAAGTGGAACATTGCACAACAGTTTAAATAGAGGCCACTCGCTGCAGCTGAAGATGGTTCCACATGAACAGCCTAAGGAACATTCAACTGAATAGTTTGTCTTTAATAGTTTGTCCATTCACATGTCCGTCAGTGAACAGCTCATAACCGTAACAATAAAGTTGAACTGTAAAGAACTGTAATAAATGGACATTCATGGGGAAGTGATCTGAAGGTTGGGGTTTCATCGGCAAGCTGACGCATTTGGGGCTCCTTGACGATCAAATTCTCCAGTGCTGTACAGGCCATAATGTAATGCCTGGTCGGTGTATAAATCACCGACTGCCACATTCGGTGTCACCCAGATGCGGTGTTTTTTTTGTGTTTTTTTTTTTTTTTTTTTTTGGGGGGGGGGGGGTCTCAAGGTTTCTTTCTCATGACTTGGCCACCTCTGTTACCTGTGGCTCATTAATAATGGATAAACATATAGAGACTAGTTATTGAAGGACCAGCTTTGGGACAATGTCTATTGTTAAAAAAATTGTATACAACTAAAAAGAATTGAATTGTGCCAATATTTTGGACACGAATAGCATTTACCCTCGGATGGCCTTTCCGAGTTTTCTTATTTTTTATAGAACGGAATTCTTTAGATAATTCGCCACATATAAATAATCAGATCTGATCTTCTAATGGTCTGTATTTTATTCCGCCTCAGTTGGTCGTCATTAGAACACACCGTGGCCCTGATCGGTTCGAACCAGAAGGACTGAAGCCACACTGCTGCACCTCTGAAAGGAGACACCGTGAGGTGAAGTTCATTTAGAGCCATGTTAGATCAATGAAGCGGCTCTGTATGGACTGGAGTAGAGCCGTGAGGCGTCACTGCACTCACCTCTGTAAACTACTCCTTCACTCCAGAGAGAGGGGGAAAAGCAAGCAGAGAAACATGGCAAGAGGGAGACAGGGGAGAGGAAACGAGAAGGAGAGAAAGACGGAGGCGTAAACAAAGAGATTAGTTTGGACTGGAACAATATAGAGAGGCAGACGGAAGGAATGAAATGAGAGAAGGAGGTGGAAAGAAAGAGTGAGAGAGAGAGAAAGACGAAAGAAGGAGATCAAGGTCAAACCGACGGAGAAGAAATATAGTATGAAGGCAAATGAAGAGAATGGCAGAGAAAAAAGAGGAAGGCATAAATGAGAGGTGGAAAGAATGGAGGGGAGCAGAGAAACAACCGAAAAGTTTAATGATTAAATGAGGGAAGGAAAAGAAGGAGGAAAGTTGTGTGATGGAGATAGAACTTTAAAGCCAGTAAGAAATCTATGCACAAGGAGCGTTTATGGTAATCTAGTGGAATAGAAGGGAAAAAAGAAAATAAATGACCAAGCAAGAGATGAAAAAGAGTAAAAGATGAATGTAGTTAAGCTATAAAGTGAACGTCGGCTCAATCGAAAATGTTCTGCCCCCTGAAACGATTACTCCTCCTATCTCATCAACACAACTCGACGTGAACATCATTCCGATATCAAATTCCAGCATCTCCGACACTGAAGGCTAGACAGCACCCAGACGACAGGTGAACATCTGTACAACCATGCATTCATTAGACCAGGGGGTCATCAGGATCTTAAACCTACAGTACATTAAAGTATTAGGTGCTCAGGAAGATCCCGAACAGCCTCAGTGTCAGCAGAATGGACGCGTTCCGAGAGCAAAGATGACCACAGAACACTTAGTCGGAGGAAATACAAGCTTTATACATCATTATCTGTACGGGTTCCAGGAGAGTCTAGCCAAACCAATCCAGACCAGCTGAACCGAATCCAGTCCAGCAGTAAGCAGCCCAATACAGACCATCCGTCCTTTCTCAATAAGCCTAGCAAAAAGGAACTCGCCATTACAGTTCACAATCCACATCCCAGTACAGCTTATTTCAGAGGAGTCCAACTACAATGAAACCAAACCCACTTCTGTAGAGCTCAGAACAGCAGAATCCAGCAGAGCAGATCTACTACACTTTTGGATTGCTGTAGTGGTCCTAATTGAGTAAACCAGTGGTGGACAAAGTCAAGTCAAGTCAAGTTTATTTCTATTGCGCTTTTCACAACAGACATTGTCTCAAAGCAGCTTTACAGAAATCAACAGTTAAAGTGAATGGTGTGTATTAATCCCTGATGAGCAGCCGTGGCGACTGTGGCAAGGAAAATCTCCCTTAGATGTTATGAGGAAGAAACCTTGAGAAGAACCAGGCTCAAAAGGGGAACCCATCCTCATTTGGGTGACATCAAGAGTTTGATCATAGTACACAAAGCATGTCCTTATTTTAAAGTAAAGATACATTCGGTAAAATATATATCCAGTACAAGCGTCCTTTTAAACTTTCACACAGGTATTTGCCTTCAAATGTACTTAAGTATCCAAAGTACTATGATTTATTATAACTATAATGTTCCTGTTATCATTTTTATCACATGACTCTTTTTTTAATCACCTCAGTTTATTTGAAAAGACTCGAATGCGACTCTCAGCACACTGATCTATTAATAGAATGATATTAATGACTCAAACACTGATTGATTTCTATTACAATTATCAGGAACCTTCCAAAACCTCAAAACTACTTAAGAAAACTACGTAAATTAGGCCGTGGGGGTTGTGGCGAGTTCGGGTCTGGAGTTTTTTCCATCATTTATTCCTCTCTAAATGTGCTTTTGTCCATATAGTCATCATTTTGCTCTACTATCATGTATGTAGATCATCCAGCTGGACCATTTATACTACAAAATCGTTCTACTGGAGGTTATAGGATTATCCAGGCCCAAAACTCTTTTGTGAAATTTTTGCAAAACCGAGTGAAGATGTGAAATAAATGGTGCTAAGAATATAAAATCAGGAGGGTAAGTTAAAATGTCAAAAATCAGCGGAAACAGGTTAAAAAAAAGCATAACAAGACAGCAGATCAAAAGACAGAGCAGAAGGGGGAAGTCCAAAGGGCAAAACAACTCGAAATATGGAAGTGCATACCAGAGCATGAAAGAAAAAAGGGGAAAGGCTTTAATATGCCACTACAGACATTAAACACTTCTCCATAATTTCATTCCATGTCAGAACTCATGATCTGGACAATGTCAGATTAAAGTCTCTCCTTCATACAGAAGCTTTTATTGGGTTTATTGGGTAACATGCAGGAGCAGATGTGATATACAGTACAGACCAAAAGTTTGGACACACCTTCTCATTCAAAGAGTTTTCTTTATTTTCATGACTATGAAAATTGTAGATTCACACTGAAGGCATCAAAACTATGAATTAACACGTGGAATTATATATGGAATTATATACATAACAAAAAAAGTGAACTGAAAATATGTCATATTGTAGGTTCTTCAAAGTAGTCATCAAGAGAATGCCAAGAGTGTGCAAAGCAGTAATCTAAGCAAAAGGTGACTACTTTGAAGAACCTACAATATGACATTTTCGGTTCACTTTTTTTGTTATGTATATAATTCCATATATAATTCCACGTGTTAATTCATAGTTTTGATGCCTTCAGTGTGAATCTACAATTTTCATAGTCATGAAAATAAAGAAAACTCTTTGAATGAGAAGGTGTGTCCAAACTTTTGGTCTGTACTGTATATATATATATATATATATATATATATATATATATATATATATATATTATATATATATATATATATATATATATATTTTTTTTTTTTTTTCCGGTATGGCACTTTCGGTTCGGTACATGTGTACCAAATGCAATCAATGCATACGTGCAACATAGTTACAATCCGAGGTCCGTCTCGAACCTGTTATGTGGCGGAACGCAAATTTGTTTAGTCTCCGCCTCGCATTTTGAATGCATTGTTTTATTTATTTATTTATTTACTTATCACACTTAAAAAACTGTCAGGAGTATAAAAATATATTATTTGTGTCGCAGTGTTTTAATACTTTTATTACACTTTTTATCCTTTTTCAATTAATTTATTTCCTTTTCTTTTCTATGTCCATGTTGGACAGTGATAACAAGCATTTCAGTACATGTTCTACTCTGTATGAAGGTGTGTGGGACATAAAATTTTATATGATTCGATTGGAAGATTAAGATAAGGCCAGTGACCTCATAACAAATTGAATAAATCACATGATATTTATCAGTCATCTCAAAAAAACTTTAGCTTTTAGATCTTGACAAAAGTTTGTGAACACCTAGCATTGCTATTTGCTTCTTTTAGAACATCCCATTCCACATTGCATCTCCATTTGCTCTTAGTAAAAACGGCATTCCAATTCCTCTGGGAAGATTTTTCACTTGATTATCAGGAGATTTGTGTGAAATTCATTCATGCAGTCAAGTAAAATCAGGTACTGATGTACTGTAGGTGAGAAGGCTTGGGGGTGCAGTCAGCAGGAGATCTTTCACGTGTCATGCTGGAACAGGTTATGGTCTTCTAGTTTAAGTGAAGAAAAAAATGTATTCAACAACATTTAATGATGCCTCATACAACTGTTTGAATCAACTGTGTGCTACCAGTTTGGGAAAGAACCACAAATAGCCCGAAAAATCAGGTGTCTTGAAGGTACTTTTGGCCCTATAGTGTATACTGTGCTTCAGAACTTTGGGGGAAAAAATACAAATTTATATAAAAGGACACAGAAAGAGTAAAAGTGTTTGGGATTATTCAGGTGACCTATAACCCTATTGCAAACCTTGGAACTCTGAATAAGTAGAAACCAGTGGTGGGCAGTGGAGAAGTAATGAAGTAAATGTAATTCGTTACTGTAAAAATTGGAGCGACTTTTACTTCAACTTCACTACATTTCAATGTCAAACCTCTACATTTTAAGAAATCACTCGTTCATTTTTATTTATGAGGATAAAAAAACGTAACTGCTCAATAACATCAATCCACCAATCACTGTTTTAAACTGGTTCTGATTGGCGCTTGGTGTATCTACTGATCACCAACATACAGTTCAGCATCAGTTCAACATCAAGCAGAACATTTAGAGAGGAATAAATGATAAAGAAACTCCAGACTCAAACTCACCACAACACAACGTTTACATGATTTTTTGAAGTAGTAAAAATTTTTTGGGTTCATGATAAACACTGATTGGTTTCTATTACAATTAAGTCATTAATATTATTCTATTAATAGATCAGTATGCTGAGAGTCACATTAAAACTGAGGTGATTAAGTAAAAAAATGTGATAAAAATGATAATAGGAACATTATTGTTGTAATAAATTTTAGTACTTTGGATACTTAAGTTCATTTGAAGGCAAAAAATGTTGAACTTTTACTCAAGTACATTTTGAACTTTTACTCAACTTTTATATTTACTGAAGTCATATTTGATTGTCTCTCTACTTTAACCACATGGTTTGTGTACTTCGTTCATCACTGATAGAAAGCAAGAGGCGAGGATCTGAATTGGAGGAAGTGAAATGTATTAAGTTCAGGCGATTGTTCTGATGTTTGCTCCAGGAATGTGGTTTTAAAAAAGTGAATCTGTAGGAAAACATCATCTATCTAACAAAAAAACACAGTATGAGGAAAAGCCGAATAAAGTCATCAGCAGGCTCTAAAAAAACAACAACAAAAAACAACACAACAGTAGAAACTAAACATAAAAAATCTGATGGAGTCAAAAAATTGAAAAAGAAGTAGGAGACAGAAAAATATACAAAGCAAAAAGATGGAGAAAGAGAGATCCTCTTCTTTCCTCTTTCTCCTTGTCAATAGATGGAATATGCGCCGATCCTTGAGCATGCATTAAAGTATTAGAGAAGCGCCGCTGTCCATATCCATCTTTCCCTCTCTTTCCTTCCATCTCCTCACACATTCATCAGCAAAACTAATCCCAGGACGAGTATAGAGGAACCTGGAGAGTTCATCATAAGGATGTGGATCTGAGAACATCAGGTAGCGCAGGAATATGAATGGTGTGTGCATACGTGATTAATACGGCTTAGGGAGACAATGAGAAAGAGCGAGAGAGTGAGAGAGAGATGACCTTCTGATGACCTTTCTCTTCCTTGCAACCTTACAATCAAGTGTGCGCTCTGATCGAAGAATGCTGAACATTTATACTGAGGTGAATCTTTTTTTAAGGCACAAAAGGGAGCAGGATGTCTTTGGATGTTGAAGAATGAGATTTTTCCCTTTGCTTGAACTAGTAGACCCAAACCTGGTACAGCTTGAAGCCACCTCCATGAAGCCTTCCATGGGTTGGAGTGGAAAAGCTCCTGCTATAGAGCTCTGAAGCTCAATCCGATCGGCTGAGAATTTCAACCAATTCTGATGGCTCTAGACACAAAATTCTGAATGAGGGTGCCTACAGAAAATATGACCATGCCGACCTGTTCTGCAGAACTTTTAAACCTCATGTTTGTGCCAGGAGAAGGTCTGACCAATCCTGACCACTCCCACATTTCTTTTCTCTGCAACTTCTGATCAGAGGGCCATGAGCCTAAATCCCAACGCTGCCAAGTTGAAGGCCCATGAGCCTAGATAAGGGCACCTGCTTGAACCTGTTCCAGCATGTCAATGCAAACCCTGTTCACAAAGTCAGATAGATAAAGACATGCTTTATACGAGTTGGAGAGGAAGATCTCCTGCTATAGAGCGCCGACCCTCAACCCTACTAAAAAGCTTTTGGATGAACTTAAAGACTGATTGTAGCTGAACCCTCCTCAACTACATTATATGGTAGAATTATCTTACTCAAACCCAAAGCTTGGCAATTCCAGTTTTCCAATTTTCTAATCAGCAGACAAGATTATAAACTGCTGAGCAACCACTACCTTTTAAATCCCATTCCCATTTACTGTCCTCAGAAGATCTTTTGACTAATCCCAACTACCCCTGCAGACACATTTAACCAGTTCTGCCAATGTAGAAAAACTCATCAATCCTATCAATTCCTAAGGGAAGTTCATCCGATTCTGGTGGCTCCAGAGACTTCTGAATTTTGTACCTACAGGAAATTTGAACATGCTGACCTGTTCTGCAGAACTTTTGAACCATCCTGGTTGGTGCAGGAGAAAGTCTGACCAATCCTGAACAACTCCTACACTTCTTAGTTTTTGATCACAACTTCCTGTTACCAGGTGCCTGCCGAGTCAAATTAGCAGAGAAAAGAAAGAAAAAATACATTAACAGCAAACAACAACAACAAAACTCCCAGATGAGTACAGCATGTAAGCAATTGTGTGTACAGTGTATATTCAGGGTGTTCAGGGGAAGTGGTAGCTCAGTGTTTGAGTTGTGAGGGGAAGGTCATGAGTTTTAATCCAAACAAAACGGCAAGTTCCCTACTGAGGGATATTGAGCAAGGCCCCCCAACCCACAACTGCTCATTTGTATAAATTAGATAATTGTAAGTCGCTCTGCATAAGGGCTTCTGCCAAATACCTTAAAGTGTGTCCTTATATTATAGAAGAGTGAAATTTTGGTTTTTACTTTGACGATATGAGGTTGTTATCAAAAAGCTTCTAGATTTATGGTGTAACTGATGCTATTTTGACCACATGCATTACCACGTCTGCGATTTCATCCTGGACAACAGGTTAGAACAAAAAGCGAAATTGTGCTTAAAACTGGGCAAATCTGCCACACAGACCTTTGACGTGATGTATGTTTAACATCCCGTGATGCCGTTCTAAGCGTTTTGAGTGACGTGTGCAAGAACATCGTTGAGATCAAGAAGACCTTCGATGAGCCCCCAAAATTGTCAAAACTGTTCAGCAACTTGTGCATGATGATCGTCGGAGAACAATCCACATAATGTCACTTCCGCACCCACACTACTCACCAGATTTGGCTCCTGCGGACTTTGCCATCTTCCCGAAGATGAAGCTCAAAAGGTTGCCATTTTTACCCCATTGCAGAGATACAGCGTAAATCGCAGAAGGTTCTTGACACGTTTCAAAAGAAGACACATTCCTAGGACACATTCCAGAAGTGTCAGGAACTCTGGGAGGCGCTGTATCGCTGTGCAAGGGGACTATTTTGAAGGTTATCGTGTGGAAACGTAGATAAATAAAGTACGAGTCTCAAAACGTTTTGTCTCTCACACTTACTTCCGGATATAGCACTGTAACACTAGACAATGGAGTCTGCTCCTGCCAGATGTCTCTGGAGATGATCAGAACTTGATCTAACCCAGACAATGTTTGTGCTTTTGTTGTTGTTATGGTTTATATGCTTCCTGATAATTCAATTCAGTTTTGTAGAGCACTTTAACAATAGACAATGTCTTAAAGCACCTTTACAGAAAAAAATACAATAAAAGTATTCATTCATACATCAGAAATCTATTTGTCCCTATAATTTGTCCCCCAGTGGTGACTGTGGCGAAGGAACCAGCCTCATAAAAAAACCCTATACTGTTTCCACAAACTAGGAGATCCAAAAATCTTTGAAGACACAAAATTGTGTTGGACGTCGTTGTATGCAGTAGCATGAAATTTTCCTTTCGCTTGAACAAGGAGGCCCAAACCTGCTCCAGCATGAAACCAGCTCCATGAAGATCTGCTTTACATGGGCTAGAGTGAAAGATCTTCTGCTATAGAGCTCCAACCCTATTGAACATCTTTGAGGTGAGTTTGAATGTTGACCCTCCTCACCTTACCTACATCAGTACCTGACTTACTAAAATCCTGGTACTATAAATCTCCACAAGCTCTAGTGGAACATCTTCCCACAAGAGTGGAAGTTGTTATAACAGTAAATGAGGAGTAAATATATATATATATATATACATTTGTATTTCTATGCTGTTTATGTGAAGCAGAAGTGAAAAGTCTCCATTTGAAGAGAACCCCAAGATGGGTCAAGCAGGTCCAGAAAACAGAAAAGAACACCACTGTTCCTTGTTAAATTGAATGGAACTTGAAGTTTGGAATTTATTTACTATGGAAATAAATTCCATATTTATTATGGAAATAAAAATGCACAGTAATGTTTTACATTCTGAAACAAAAAAGGGTTTTGTCAGCTAAATTTTCGTCAAATCAGAGTGTGTCCAACTGTCCAGTGCTAGCGTTAACGATTAGCGCTCCGATGTCTTTATAGCTAGATGAATGTCAGAAGATTGCTTGCTTGTTTATTCAGCCTCTTTTGCCCTTTGGTTTATTTGGAAAACCAAACCCGAAATCAATGGCCCACCTGACCGGCCGGGGGTCGGCCTTTCCATGTCAAAACAGCACGAGTCGCAATAGATTAACTCTCCGTCGAACCGTTTTGTGGTTGAAACCTTGTACATTCGGGTTCGAAATGTCACGAGCGTAGGTCGGCTCGGGGAACTCGGCATCGATCTGCGTTCCGAGCCGAGTCAGGGGCAGGATGTGGCGTCTGTCGAGCAGTATGAAGGCTGTGTCACTGAACAATCGGCTTCATTCTTTGGGTTTCTTTTGTAGATTATTAACAAAAACTGTGTGAATTCATAAACGTATGTAGCACCAGAGTTCGAATATTAGCACAAAGCTGTTTTTTTTTAAGCAGATTGTATTTCATTCAACCAAAACAATGTTTCGATCATGTGTTATTGATTCGCTGCTCATTTCTAATTTTTTCCCCTCAATTTTCTCTCTCATCATTCCCTTCAGTTTAAAATAAAATGCATTAAAGGAGTCAGAAAAAGCTTCTCTGGTTATATCCCTTATACCCCAGCGTTCCTCTCCTCGGGGCCGTCGGTCCATCAGTCAGCTTAAAGCAGCTCTTCAGCAGGCTCTGCTTATCCACAGTCTGCTGAATTAATCAAGTCAATTTTCCTCTCCTCATGTTCAGCTTGAGGATTAGCTGCTTAGCTAAGCTTCACCTTATGAATGACAATCCGATGGAACGTCTATCCTTTTTTTTCTTCCTCACACCTCGTGTCTAGGGGTGAAAAAAAGTTGGACAGTTTATTTAAAGTCTGTGGTTGACCGATTAGCCTAGCATGATGTTTAAAATTAGCATAGTGCACATGTACAGTACTGGAGCTCTCATGCCCGTGATAACAAGTAAGTAAATGTACTATAGGAATAAAAATATTGGGACACCTGAACTTTCCAGCCATATGTGGATCTTCTCCAAACTGTTATGGAGGCACACAGTTGTACAGTTATGCAGGAGCATAAAAATGTCTAGTGAAGGACACAAAAACACAAGAGGAGGGATGTTTTTTACGCAGTCCAGTGCAGTAAAGAGTGTTCAGAGCTCTACATTGAGAAACAAAACAACCACTACATAGGAGGTTGTACCAAAATAGAAGGAGCAACACCTCAGGACCATAATCAGCTGTACTGTATACTTGCATCTGAAGGATAAAGGACACACTTTTGAGGATGAAAAGGTACCCATATTGGACAGGTAAGACCTATTGAAAGAAGGGTAAAGAAGGCCATCTATGTCCAGGTGGAGAATCCGTCTCTCAACAGAGGTGGAGATCTTAGACACAACCTGTCTCCTATTTTCCATGCTGCTTTTTTATCCATCCCCAAGAACCTTTTACACATCCACCAGAAAAGACAAAAGCGTTCTCAATGATCATTACTACTTTATACTTCCTTATGCTCTCCCTTATTCTTTGGGGGACACTTCCCTCCCCACCCTCACCTGCTCCTCGTCCCTTACCAAAGCTATCCATGGAGGGAGGATCCTCAACCCTGGAGCATATAAACTTGTGCAATATTGCCAACTTCCCTCAGACTGAAGAAGCTGCTTGGACACGTTCCGATGTAATAGTCCAGATAACAAGAATGAACTAGAAGAGCCAAACCTGTTCCAGCATGACAATACAAACCCTGTGCACAAAGCCAGCTTCGTGAAAATATGCTTTTGGGTTGGAGTGGAAGATCTCCTGCTATAGAGCTCCTCAAAACTATTGGGATGAATGTGAAGGCTGACTGCACTCCAGGCCTTCTCACCTCATCTAGTTATCTAGTGAAACATCTTCCTAGAAGAGTGGAGGTTATTATAGAATCAGGTAAGGTGCCTTGCGTACTGACGGTTGTTGTTTCTCATCTTTAACAATAAGGAATAAATAAAATCATCATTGACTCAAGACCTTTGTTCTTTTATCCTGAAGTAAGTTTCTACACCTGATCTACGGCACACCAGACAGCAGTCGTTCCTCGTGACGTCTGAGCTTCTACCAGTCTCCAGTTTCAAATTCGAAAATACCCCAAAAGGCTTTTTAAAATCCGTTGCTTAATTAGGCGCACTTATGGAACGGCTCATGTACGTCGCCGATCCCCTCGCTGTGTAATCTACATGCATCATGCAAATTTCACTGTGTAGACATTATCCATCTCTCTTTCCTAAATTGGACACCAACAGGTGTTTCTCTCCTCCACTTCAATCACAGATCGCGCTAAAAGGATTAGCAGGCAAACACGCAGGAGTGAGCGTGCCACGCAGCTGGAGAGCTTCCGAATTACCTACTTTTTCAGTTTGCTCTAAAAAAAAAAAATGGATAAAAAAAAAATTCATCTTTGTCGCTCTGTTGTCTTTGCTTTAGCTGTAAGTTTTGTGCTGATTTCGATGGTGCATATCATATATATTTCCTCTATAACTGCTGTCAATAATAACCAGCAACATTATACCACATGACCTGCAGTCTCTGGACTGGCACCGGAGACTCCTTCTATTAATATTAATAAACCACATGACCCATAGACTCTTGACTGGTACTGGAGACTTCTTCCATTTATTGTAAATAATCTACAGGACCTGTGGACTCTGGCACTGGAGACTCCTCCCATGAAGCATTAAATAAACCACATGACCTGTGGACTCCTGATTGGCACTGGAGACTCCTTCCAGGATTATGAAAAAAACACTTAACCTATAGTCTCTGAGCTTGCAAAGAAAACTTCTTCTACTTGATAAACTACAGTTTGTGACCTGTGGACTCTGGACTGCCACTGGATACTCCTTCCATTAAATAAACGACGAGACTTCTAGACTCTGGACTGGCACGGGAGACTCCTTCCATTAAATTCAACAACGAGACTTCTAGACTCTGGACTGGCACGGGAGACTCCTTCCATTAATAATAAATAAACTACAGGACCTGTGGAATCTGCTAAACTGGAACTGGAGACTTCTTCCATTAATATTAAATAAACTACAGGACCTGTGGAATCTGCTGGACTGGAACTGAAGACTCCTTCCATTAATATTAAATAAACTACAGGACCTGTGGAATCTGCTGGACTGGAACTGGATACTTCCATTAATATTAAATAAAAGTCAGCATTAATATAAACCTTCTCTTCTGTCAGAGCTGCTCTTATAGAAAACTAATCAACACCTTCCAACCAATCAGATTCGAAAATCCCTCAGCACTGTGTTATAATGACTTTAATAACCGAGTGACTGTCATTGAAAGCGATCTGAACTCTTTGAGAGGGGAGCGTCTGAAACGCTGCGGTGAACGGAATTAGCCTGGAGGAAAGGTCTGCCATATTAAATCACCTGAGATCGAGGATGATTCAACCGGTACAGAGAGAGAAGCCGGACTAGGCTCCCGGTTCCACCCCCAGAGGAGCTTCTGACTGCGCCTTAATAAGCTCCATACCTCCTCTTTGAAAAGAAAGCTCCTGCAAATCCTCCATAAATCCTTCATATAGACTTATTTCCTCTCCCATTACCTGCTCCGGGCCTACAGAGACTCCACAATTACACCTCACCCTCATGATTTTGAAGGGAAAGGAAGTAAAATATATTGAAGGAGGGTTTTAAAGAGATAATGAAACATGTTGTAGGACCCTAGTGAGAGTTGTAGCTTTAGTGCCGAGTTGATCAGTCTGTTGGGTTGCTTGGTTAACTGGTTAGCATAATAAAGACATGTTGAGTAAGGTTTGGCTTAGCAGAATAAACAGAAGT
The DNA here is from genome assembly GCA_039877035.1 of Silurus lanzhouensis. NCBI lineage: Eukaryota > Metazoa > Chordata > Actinopteri > Siluriformes > Siluridae > Silurus > Silurus lanzhouensis. Next base: position 800,426 of record JBCEWE010000425.1, read on the forward strand.
CTATAGAACGCTTTAACTACTCAGTAAAATTCAATAAGAAACAGTTAGCTCAGCATAATGACCTTAGATCTATAGGAAACAGTTCACTTAGCATAAGGAATGAGTGGCTATAAAATGGTTCGCTAAGCATAATAAATGGAGGTCTACAGGAAGCAAAGGCTTTGGATGATTGTTATTTTACATAGTGAAAGTCTATAAGAAGCAGCTAGCTTAGTGTAGTGAATATATGTGTAGGAAATGAACATGCTAAGCATACTGAATAGAAGTCTATACCAGACTGTTAGCTTAATATATAATCTGAAAAAAAATCTGAAGATAATGACTGGCTTAGCATAATGATGAGTTAATAAGAAAAAAAGATTAGCTTCAGACACTGTGTAAAATGTAAAAAAAAACAGAATGTACAAATTTCATAAATAGATACAAACATAAAGACATATCAAATGGTTAAATTGAGAATATATATTTTGCCAATAATATAATAATTTGGATTTTGATGGCTGCAACAGGACCTAAAAAA
>JBCEWE010000425.1:805945-843123 GCA_039877035.1 Silurus lanzhouensis
TTACTCAGTTTAAATAAAGAAATCGTTATTTAACCAAAAGTATTGGGACACCTGGCTTTTCCAGCCATATGTGGTTGGAGGTACACAATTGCATAGGATGACATCCTGCACCACAAAAAAAAAAAAAACAGTTATCGGACTGATGAAGCCGAATTGTTTTTAGGTAAAACATATACATTTGACAATTGATTCTCTTTACAGAGTTTGTACAGGGTGGTGCAAAAAGAACGCATGTTTTTCAAAGTGTAAGTTTTAAAGGTATGCATTGATTCTGTAATTACAGAAGATTATATTGAAAAGTTCTGCATCGTGCTTACCAACATTTCTTCTGGCACAGTTGAAATTTCTTCGCCAATGCCAACTTTCAGCTCCTCTACTGCACGAGATTTAGAACAAAGACTCTCAATTTGAGGTAACCCCCTCCTTAAATAAATGGCAGACAGACAAATTTGGTGGGTGTGGGGGCCAAGGTACATCAGAACAGTAACAACAGAATCATTATTTCTAAAAACGTGATGCTCCACGTTCCACTGCGTGGGGTGGTCACCAACCTCCACCTTCCCAAATACTACCCATTTCATAAACACGTTCTTTTTGCCCCACCCTGTATTTTTACCCAGAAGTAATAATGATCATGGTCTAGTGGTTAAGATGCAGCGCTCTCACCGCTGCGACCCGGGTTCGATCCCCGGTCAGGGAACCAACCCCAGCCACTCTCAGTGCCGGTCCCAAGCCCGGATAAATTGGGGAGGGTTGCGTTAGGAAGGGCATCCAGCGTAAAACATGTGCCAAATCAAACGTGCGGATGATCCGCTGTGGCGACCGCTAACGGGAGAAGCCGAAAGAAAGTTTAGTAATAATGATCATGACAGCCAGTAAATGGATAATGTGAGAGCACTAACACCGGCTAATCAGTCTCAACAGTCACTTAGTAACACTGGCCAAGTGAAAACACTAGCCAATTAGTAACACTGCACCGTGTGTGATCTTGGTCACGTAGTGACACTGGCTAATAAAAAACACAGACCACCCAAAATTATCCATAAAGTAACTGTGGCCAAATTAACAAAACTTAGACACTTAGTCACTTAGCAACATTGGCTATTCAGCAAAATTGGTCAGTTAATAACAATGACCAATTAGTAACATTAGCTATTCATCAACACTGGCAGATCAGTTTCAACAGCCAGTATGTAACACTCGTCAATCTGTCTAAACAGCCAATAAATAACACTTGCCGAATAGCCAAACTGGCCAAGTAAAAACACTAGCCAATTAGGAAAACTGTCCAAGAAGTAACTTTGGCAATCGGTGACAAAAGCCAATAAATAACAAAGAGAAATAAGTAACAACTGTCAATTAGTGGCTATAGCCAATTAACAAATCTGGCAAATTATTTATGCTGGTTATTTAGTAAAACTGGTCACTTAGCAACACTGGTAAATCAACAACACTGACCAATTAATCCAATTGACCAATTGAAAACAATAACCAATTAATTCAAATGACAAATAGAAACAATAACCAACTAGCGACACTGTCCAATTAGTGACACTGTCTAATTAGTAACAATAACCAACTAGCGACACTGTCCAATTAGAAACAATAACCAACTAGCGACAACGTCCAATTAGAAACAATAACCAACTAGCGACAACGTCCAATTAGAAACAATAACCAACTAGCGACACTGTCCAATAAGCAACACTGTCAAATTAGAAACAATAACCAATCAGCGACACTGTCCAATTAGTAACAATAACCAACTAGCGACACTGTCCAATTAGTGACACTGTCCAATTACTAACAATAACCAATCAGCGACCCTGTCCAACTAGCGACACTGTCCAATTAGAAACAATAACCAACTAGCGACAATGTCCAATTAGAAACAATAACCAACTAGCGACACTGTCCAATAAGCGACACTGTCCAATTAGAAACAATAACCAATCAGCGACCCTGTCCAATTAGTGACACTGTCCAATTAGTAACAATAACCAACTAGCGACACTGTCCAATTAGTGACTGTCTAATTAGAAACAATAACCAACTAGCGACAACGTCTAATTAGTAACAATAACCAACTAGCGACACTGTCCAATTAGTGACACTGTCTAATTAGTAACAATAACCAACTAGCGACACTGTCCAATTAGAAACAATAACCAACTAGCGACAACGTCCAATTAGAAACAATAACCAACTAGCGACAACGTCCAATTAGAAACAATAACCAACTAGCAACACTGTCCAATAAGCGACACTGTCTAATTAGTAACAATAACCAACTAGCGACACTGTCCAATTAGTGACACTGTCTAATTAGTAACAATAACCAACTAGCGACACTGTCCAATTAGTAACAATAACCAACTAGCGACACTGTCCAATTAGTGACACTGTCCAATTAGTAACAATAACCAACTAGCGACACTGTCCAATTAGTGACACTGTCTAATTAGAAACAAAACCCAACTAGCGACACTGTACAATTAGTGACACTGTCTAATTAGCGACACTGTACAATTAGAAACAATAACCAATCAGCGACACTGTCCAATTAGTGACACTGTCTAATTAGTAACAATAACCAACTAGCGACACTGTCCAATTAGTAACAATAACCAACTAGCGACACTGTCCAATTAGTGACACTGTCTAATTAGTAACAATAACCAACTAGCGACACTGTCCAATTAGTAACAATAACCAACTAGCGACACTGTCCAATTAGTGACACTGTCTAATTAGAAACAATAACCAATCAGCGACACTGTCCAATTAGTGACACTGTCTAATTAGTAACAATAACCAACTAGCGACACTGTCCAATTAGTAACAATAACCAACTAGCGACACTGTCCAATTAGAAACAATAACCAATTAGTGACACTGTCCAATAAGCGACACTGTACAATTAGAAACAATAACCAATCAGCGACACTGTCCAATTAGTGACACTGTCTAATTAGTAACAATAACCAACTAGCGACACTGTCCAATTAGTAACAATAACCAACTAGCGACACTGTCCAATTAGTGACACTGTCTAATTAGTAACAATAACCAACTAGCGACACTGTCCAATTAGTAACAATAACCAACTAGCGACACTGTCCAATTAGTGACACTGTCTAATTAGAAACAATAACCAACTAGCGACACTGTCCAATAAGTGACACTGTACAATTAAAAACAATAACAAACTAGCGACCCTGTCCAATCAGCGACACTGTCCAATTAGTAACAATAACCAACTAGCGACCCTGTCCAATTAGTGACACTGTCCAATTAGTAACAATAACCAACTAGCGACACTGTCCAATTAGTGACACTGTCTAATTAGTAACAATAACCAACTAGCGACACTGTCCAATTAGTAACAATAACCAACTAGCGACACTGTCCAATTAGTGACACTGTCTAATTAGAAACAATAACCAACTAGCGACACTGTCCAATAAGTGACACTGTACAATTAAAAACAATAACAAACTAGCGACCCTGTCCAATCAGCGACACTGTCCAATTAGTAACAATAACCAACTAGCGACCCTGTCCAATTAGTGACACTGTCCAATTAGTGACACTGTCTAATAAGTAACAATAACCAATTATTGACACTGTTTAAATAGTAACAATATCCAATAAGTGGCACTGACCAATTAGTGACAGTCAAATTAGTAATTGTCCAATGGGCATCTTTGAGCTCATGTATGAGAGAACAAGGACAGATTTCCTGTGTGACTGCACAGTTATAGCACCAGAGCAGCCATTAAGAGAAGTGCATTTGGGTATTTTTACCTGTTAGATGAAGCCCTGTGCTCTGGGCCTTGGTTTCGAGCAGCAGTATTTACACAGAGATAAAAAATACGTGTAGGCCTATTAAAATCAAACGCACCATTGTATTGCTATAAAATATAAATCGACGGCCTGCAGCGGTAGAGCAGAACATTACTAACTAGGGTTAAACGCTTCTGAGCTCATACCGTGGGAAGCGGGAGGGACTGTAAGCCACAGTCGTACCTCCAGTCAGAGCGAGACGTGATGGGATCCTCCTGTTCCTCCAGTGGAGTTAACGAAGAAAACCAGTGCTTTAGTTTCACCTCGCTGCGCCGAAACATTCGCAAAGTAGCTCAAATGCTGAGATTTATTGACTTAGGGAGAGCTTAGGGTCCCAGCTTACTAAGACTGAGCTATACACGAATGTCTTTATCAATACTCATAAAACTCACGGATGCGAAGGCGGGGCGGGAGTGGATTAGACGTGGATTTGAATGCAGAGCAGCACTCGGCATGAAGCCGTCGGATATAAAACATTGCGAAACGCTTTTGAAATGCTGAGAGATGAGATCTTCAGCCGCCTCTCTCACACAACTTTTTTTTTTTTTTCTCAATGGCGCTATTCCCATCGGCTTATCCCCGTCAGAGCAAAACGCTCGCGGACTTTGTTTTCATATGTTAAAGAGCCGCCTCTCTCAGCACACTCTGCTTTCAGAGGAGTTACTGTTCACCATATTAAAAATGTGAGTTGATGTTTCTCAGGGAGCGCATTATTCCGAAAAAATCTAAGCGACATCAAATATTTCCCCAGAGAGAAACATAGAAAGAGAGAGAAAGAGAGCGAGAGAAAGAGAGAGAGAATGTCCTAGGCCATTCGTCTACAGCAAAATGCTCATTTAGCAGTGAAAGGCTCAGGAGAGGGACACAAATCCATCTGCTTATGCATGTAACATAATGAGGAAGGAAAAATTGAAAGACATTATGCCTCATTTATCCACTAAAATGTGGTGCAGGATGATTTGAACTTTGCAGGTTGGTGGAGTTCGAATGTAAATGCGACGACTCATTATATTCCACTGTTTTTCCACTGTCTAGTTAAGAGATTGGATTTTTCTGAAAATTAGTATCTGGATTATTAGATTATTAGTGCACATGTATTAGTGGATAAGTGATCATTAGTATGTACATTAGATTAGATTAGATTTTCCTGAACAATAGTTCATAGATTAGATTTTCCCAAACATTAATGTATACATTGTCTTTTGCTGATCATTAGTCTATAGATTAGTTTTTTCTGATCATTAGCGTATCGAACATTAGTGTATTAGTGAACATTAGTGTGTAGATTATAGTACATTAGATTTACTAAACTAGATTAGATTTTTCTAATCATTGGTGTGTATATATTAGATTTTCCTTAACATTAGTGTATAGATTAGATTTTCCTTAACATTAGTGTATAGATTAGATTGCATTAGATTATCCTAAACATTAGTTTATAGATTAGATTACATTAGATTTTCCTAAACATTGGTGTATAGATTAGATTGCATTAGATTCTCCTAAACATTAGTTTATAGATTAGGTTACATTAGATTTTCCTAAACATCAGTGTATAGATTAGATTGCATTAGATTGTCCTAAACATTAGTTTATAGATTAGATTACATTAGATTTTCCTAAACATTGGTGTATAGATTAGATTGCATTAGATTCTCCTAAACATTAGTTTATAGATTAGATTACATTAGATTTTCCTAAACATGAGTGTATAGATTAGATTTTCTAAAACATTAGTGTATAGTTTAGATTACTTTAGATTTTTTGAAACCTTGGTGTATAGATTAGTTTTTCCTGAACATTAGTGTATAGATTAGATTTTTCTGAACATTAGTGTATAGCTTAGATTGCATTAGATTCTCCTAAACATTAGGTTATAGATTAGATTACATTAGATTTTCCTAAACATTAGTGTATAGATTAGATTACTTTAGATTTTCCGAAACATTGGTGTATAGATTTGATTTTCCTAAACATTAGTGTATAGATTAGATTTTCTTAAACATTAGTGTATAGTTTAGATTACTTTGGATTTTCTGAAACCTTGGTGTATAGATTAGATTTTCCTGAACATTAGTGTATGTGTATTAGTGAACATTAGTATAAAGATTAGATTGTCCTTAACATTAATGTGTAGATTATATTACATTAAGTTTTTCTAAACATTAGTCTATAGATTAGTTTTTCTTAAATATTATTTCGATTTCCCTAATAATTAATGTATTAGTAAACATTAGTGTGTGGATTAGATTACATTAGATTTTCCTGAACATTAATGTATAGATTAGATCACATTACATTTACCTAGACACTAGTGTATCAATTAGACTTTTCTGAACATTTATATATTGTATATATATATATATATTATAATGTTGTATTTTCTTGAATATTAGTGTATAATAATAATAATAATTAATAATAATAATACATTTTATTTGTTACTTTCAGACACCATATAGATAGTGAAAGACAATTTCAAAGATATAGATTAGATTTTCCTGAACATTGATGTATAGAAAATGTGTGTATGTGTATTAGTAAACTTTGGTATAAAGATTAGATTTTTCTGTACATTAGTGTATACATTTGATTTTCATCAACAATAGATTTTTAATCGGATTTTCCTGAAAAATACCATATAGATTAGAATTTCTTGAACATTGGTGTATAGAAAATTTGTGTATGTGTATCAGTAAACTTTAGTATAAAGATTAGATTTAGCTAAACACTAGTATAATGATTAGATTTTCCTGTACATTAGTGTATAAATTATATTTTTATGAACAAAAGATTTTAGATTGGATTTTCCTGAAAAATACCATATAGATTAGAATCTTTTGAACAATAATGTAATGGATTCTTGTGAATGTATAGATTGGATTTTTCCCGAACATTATTGTATAGATTAGATTTTCCTAAACTTTTATGTAAATATCGGATTTCTTTAAGAATTAATGTATAGATTCAATTTTCCCAAATATTAGTGTATAGATTGGATCTTTTTTTACATTAGTGTAGATTTTCCTGTAGATTAGATTACAGATAAAATCTGTCTGATTGTCCTTCCCTGTATAACTACGTGCTATGTGCTGTTGGTCTATGTTTTGAGCTCTGTGTGTGTGTGTGTGTGTGTGTGTGTGTGTGTGTGTGTGTGTGTGTGTTGGTGGTGATTGCCATGAATGGTCGACCAAATCATAGCAATTTGCTCACAGCTACAGTTTTTTGGACTCGGCTAACCACACTGTGTTATGTGTGTGTGTTTTTTTTTTTGTTTTGATTATTTTGGTATTTACTTGTTTAATTTTTAGGCGCGCTTGGAGGCGGAGTATCAATAAAACATATTATTACTGTGTTTGTGTTTGCTTTTTAATATAGTCAGGGAGAAATGTGAAAGCCCCAGAAGGTCATTTCTGTGAAATCGGATTTTTTTGTTTCCAGCTGCTTTTGTCAGGCCCCTTCACTAAACACTGGGACACACACACACACACACACACACACACATAGAGCCTCTACCAGCATGGAGAAGTCACGCAGTCCAATCAATACGCCATCAGCTCACAGTGGGGTGTGTGAAGCAAACACACACACACACACACACACACACACACACACACACACACACACACACACACACACACACACACACACACACACATATCCGCCCACACATGTGCACACACACACACACACACACGCACGCACGCATACAAACCCAAGCCCATGTTGGAGAACTACAGCATACAGAGTGCTACTACAGAAGAGTAAGATGAGTGCTGCTGGAAGTGCAATGACTGTAGGCTAGAAGCTACAGAGTTCATCCTGGTACTGGCTCTTGGATTCACACACACACACAGACACACACACACACACACACACACACACACACACACACACACACACACACACACACACACACACACACAGAGATCTCTTTACACCTCACTTCACCTTTCATTTGAGGAACAGAAAGCAGAAGCTCGGTGTGTTGCTTGTGCTCCACTGCCTGAGTTAAAAGGACAGGAAATCATTAGAGTCCAGACGAAGGTCACTGAAATCAGGGAAATGAAATTAGTCACCTTTGTAACGCAGAGGCAGGAAGAGCCAGTAAGTGATAATGCGATGCTCTTCTGCCCTGCCAAATCCAAACTTTTTCTCTTGTTTTTTCGCCTTTCTTGTCTTATTTTCTTTACAACATGAGTAGAGCAATAACTCCTGAAAAGGCATCTGAGAAGAGAGCAGATGTTTAGATGTTCTTGGTTGGTTCTCAGTGCTCAGTATTTACTTGCACCTTCCTACCCAACAAGAGAGAAGGACTGAAAATAGCTGCAAACAATATCTGAGTAGGGTCACTAAAACCATGGACTGATCAATATCATGGAATAATCATCAACACCATGGACTGATCACCAACACCATAGACTGATCATCAACATCATGGACTGATCACCAACATCATAGACTGATCATCAACACCATGGACTGATCACCAACATCATAGACTGATCATCAACATCATGGACTGATCACCAACATCATAGACTGATCACAGATATTGTGGGCTGATCACCAACATCGTGGGCTGATCACCAATATCATGCATTGATTAAGATTGATCTTGGACTGATCACTGTCTCCATGGACTAAATCATGAACTGATCTCCAACATCACCGACTAAATGTTTGACTGGTCGCCAAAATCATTTACAAAATCAACGACTGATTACGAACATCATGGGCTAAATCATGGACTGATTGATGACATCATGAACTTAACCATGGGCTGATCCCTGTAATCGTGAACTGATCGCTGTCACCAAGAACTAGTTCAGTGACTGATCGCAGAAATCACTGGCAAAATCGTGAAATGATCGCTGTCAACATGAACTACATCATGACCTTATCTCCAACATCATGGACTAAATCATGGACCGATCACTGAAATCCTGTAGATAAAAACTTGTATTCATCACAGACATCATCGAATAGTGACAGAAATGATGGATTAAATCATTGACTGATTAGTGACATGACTTCTTCTCTTCAGATCGGCCCAGTTCATTTCAACATCCTACCTCTGGATGGAGTCCTTCTCAAATGAGAACACTACAGCCTAAAGATCTATAAAGCCACTGAGCATCTAAAGAACAGTCTACTACAGTGGCTCAGGAATACAGGTTGCATAAACAATTCGGCATTTACACACCTATTACTAAACACCTCAACAATTTAACTACAATAAATAGATGTTCCATGCCACCCAGATGAGGATGAGGTTCCCTTTTGAGTTTGGTTCCTCTCAGGGTTTCTTCCTCATACCAGCTCAGGAAGTTTCTCCTTCACCACAGTCACCACCGGTTCACTTATTATGGAAAAACAATTATAAGGAACAAACTTATAGGCAATAAACATTTTTATCAACTGATCACTGAATTCTGGGAGCCAATCCATAAAATTGATAAACTCTTCACTGAACTCATGCGCTAAACACAGAATTGCATCCAGTCAACTGGGCATGATCTCTTTATCCTTTAGGTCACCAAATGAAGTCCTGCATTGATCAGTAATAATTTTGAATAATCCCTGAATGACTGTTCACTCAAGCCATAGACTGATCTGTGAAATTGCAGACTAATTACCCAAACCATCAACTGAAGTTGAGCTGATTGCTAAAATCATGGACACTTTAATGATAAACTGTTGAATGAAAGCGTGATCTGATCCGATCAGTGATGTCATGGGTCAATCATTAAAATCACAGTTTTTTTTAATCCTAAACAGTCCATGATGATCACAAATTTGAAACATGAAACATGAAATGACCTCTAATGCCATGAAGTCCTGGGCTGATTACTGAAATCACAGATTGATGTAATATACAGAATTTATAGAGTGAGCAGCAAAGTGATTGCTGAAGCCGTCAACTGAAATGATAGATTACTGATTACGGAATGATTACTGAAATCACTGACTGATCACAAAAATCACAAACTAATCACTAAAGATTTTTTTGAGAGAAATCAAATTGCAGACTGAAATCCCTGGTATAATTGACTGATCCTTGAACTGATCCCAGAAGGACTGATAGCTCAAATTATTGATGGATCAAATAAAACACTGGCTTAAATGAGGAAACAATCCCTGAGGTCATGGACTGAAGTCACTAATGGTTCAGTTAAATCATATGGTAAAATGAGGAATTGATCCCTGAAATCAAGGGATGATTATTGAAAATTATTGATGGATCAATTTAATCAAGAGGTAAAATAAAAATAATTAGATCCCTGAATTCTTGAACTGATTGCTGAAATCAAGACGTGATAATTGAAATAATTGACTAATCAGTTAAAATGCAGGGTAAAATATGAAAAGGATCTTTAAAGTCAAGGACTGATTGTGGAAATAATTGATGGTCAGGTGAACCATGAGTCAAAATAAAGAACTGATACTGTGATACTTGTAATTCTGGACTAATCACTGAAATCATTGACAAATCAGTTCAATCACGGGGTAAAATGAGGAAGTGATCCTTGTAGTCCTGAACTGATCGTAAGAAATTATCGACAGATCAGCTAAATCATGGGGTAAAATGAGGTGATCTCTAAGATCATGGACTGATCACTAAAATCATTAAAGGAACAGCTAAATCATGGGGTGAAATAGGGAAGTGATCCTTGTAGTCATTACTGATCGTAAGAAATTATCAACAGATCAGCTAAATCATGGGGTAAAATAAGGAGGTGATCCTTGTAGTCATGAACTGATCATAAGAAATTATTGCCAGATCAGCTAAATCATGGGGTAAAATAAGGAGGTGATCCCCGCGATCATGGACTGATCGCTAAAATCATTGAAGGAACAGTTAAATAATGGGGTAAAATGAGGACGTGATCCTTGTAGTCATGAACTGATCATAAGAAATTATTGCCAAATCAGCTAAATCATGGGGTAAAATAAGGAGGTGATCCCCGTGATCATGGACTGATCGCTACAACCATTGATGGAACAGCTAAATCGTTGGGTAAAATAAGGAAGTGATCCTTGTAGTCATGAACTGATCATAAGAAATTATTGCCAAATCAGCTAAATCATGGGGTAAAATAAGGAGGTGATCCCTGAGATCATGGACTGATCGCTAAAATCATTAAAGGAACAGCTAAATCATGGGGTAAAATGAGGAGGTGATCCTTAAAATCATGAACTTATCGGTTAAATCATGTGATCCCTAAAATCACGATCACCAAAAATAATGCTGAAATTCTGCGTTCGTACAATTACTTCAGATGTGCCTGAGTTTTGTTTACAGCTGAAATGCTGTCCGTCGCACAGCTTCAGGTGAACGCAGAGCCCTTCCTCAGACTATTGTAGATCCATGATAAACAGTAATAAAAGTCAGTGTGGTGCTGGCAGTGATGGAGGAGGTAATGCGGTTTATGCATTAAAGAACCTGCGATATACACGACTCACATCTCTCTCTCGTTCTCTTCCTCTCCCTGCTGAGCTCAGGGGGTGAACACGGATCGATAAAACATTTTTACTGCATTTTTGCTTGCAATTCAAAGAAAGATGACTCTGAGGCCTCGTTAACCCGAGGACAGGAGGCACGAGCTAACTCTGTCCTTCTCCCTAATCAGCTTCCAGACTGAATAATGTTAAACAGTGAAGAACACTGCAAACTACTTATAGATCCTCACGTCTCGCAGCTCTCTGGAACAGACTGCCTGACTTCAACAATCAGCTTTCTGGAGCTGTCTCGCTTTCCTCAGCTCTCTGAAATGGGCCACCTGGCCTCTGGGGTCTGTCTGTCCACATTCCTCTTTGTCACGCAGCCACACGGAGCGCCAAAGAACAGAAGTTCGCTGCACATGTTAAATGAAGCCAGCGTCCTCCAAAAAAACCTGGACTGTTTGGAACTCTCTGGCATTCTTCTTCATTTTTCACCGGGTTTCCAGCTTGTTCGCTTCCCTCAGAACTTTTTACTTCATTGCTTTCCTATGAATATTCTTGCACTTCTTTAAATATTTAACTTTGTCCTTCTGGTTTTTCTTGAGATCTCCAGCTTATCTTCTCTAATCTGTATTTTCTATCTTCATTGCTCTCCAATGGACCTCCAGCGGAAGCTTTTCTAGGTGTGAATCCAGGGGTTCAGTCCAAACAAGCACCTGATAGTCTACTGAAAATGAAGATCAACTAATTCAAAAGGTGCAATCAGGGGTGTCTTTTGCTTAAATGGATTGAAAACCTTCTCACACACCAGCCCTTTCTGAATCAGATTGGGCATGCCGGATCTAGAAAGCAAGAAATAAAAAAAAAAAAAAAAAAGGAACCCCCTAAGAAAAGATCCCCCCAAGCAGCAAGAATGCCAGAGAACACCAAGAAGTTTTCAAAGTTGAACAAAATCTCCAGACCTATATTTTATCTTTCTTTCCTTTTCATCTGTTATTTTTTCGTACTTATTTTTTGCCTTCCCTTGGATATCTGTAGACCTGCGTGACAGCACGATCCTTGGTGTTAAAGGTTGGAATGAAAGAACTCAAGTGTCCAGTACAGAATCCTGACTTCCTCAACCCCATTGAACCTCTTTCGCATGAAATGGAAGCAAAGCTTGTTACTTCCTTCCTTCAGTACTTGAGCTTACTAATGCATTTGAAGAGAAATGAACACTAATCCCCAAAGCCACGACCCCATCATCTTGGAGAAATCCTTCCCAGAAGCATGCAGCTTATAATTGATATTGTTTAGATGTTTAACAAGGATATATTTATGTGCTGGTCAGGGGTTACAAACTTTTGGACATTATAATGTATCTTTCATGCCCTCTTTCTACACTATTTGAACAAAAGTATAAAGACATCTGACTTATTGATTTTCATTTGAGGTTCTTCTTTAAACTGTTGGAGATAAACAATGGTACAGGAAGGATCTTTGGATGTGAATGAGGAGACCCAAACCTGTCCCAGCATGATGAATGCTGATTGCACACCAGGCCTCTTCACCTCACCTACATCAGTACCTGATTTTACTAACAACCTGGTAGCTGAATGAGCTGAATCTCCACAAAAATCATCTTCCGAAAAGAGTGGAGCTTATTATGGGCACAAAAATGATAAACTCAGGTGTCTACGAACAATTAGCGATGGAGTGTAATTACATCTCCAGCTTTGTTTATCGCTCTTTTTTTTTTTCTTGGTTTAATCCAACCTTCCTTGTTCTAGAGGGTCCAGTTTCTTTCCGAACGCTTTCCGTAATCCGTTTAATCTTGTTTGCCGTCTCTTTGTCTCATCTCATTCTCTTCACTCGTTCGTTTCTCTTCCGTCGTTACTTTCAGAATATCGTCTTTCTTTCTGTCTGGGTTAGTCTCTTTTTACTTGCTCCATCTTACTCTATCCACCCATCCATCCATCTCTGGGTTTCTTATTCTCCCACCAGTGCATCAATACACCCACACAGCCACCTGAGCATTTTCCCAATATTGATGATAACCCTCTGATCAGGCTGCCACAGCCGGTAGCACGGGGAGGCCGTGTGCTCGCGAGCGCTGCTTCAGCGGCGAATCAAAGCTAAAGTTTCTATTAATTGAGATTTAAAGATGCTGCGGAAGGTCCACCCCCCGTCTTGTTGGGACACAACGGAGAGACATGATGGCGAACGGAAAAGGTCGTCATTATCAAATGTGCTTCTATTGTAGGAAACGGCCGGGACGTTGGCCTCGGCACATTCATTAGGAGGGTTATTCATCTGGTCGTTAGCGAGTGCACATTAACAAATGTCAGAGGCGCTGTAGCCTTTACTGTATTTATAGATCCGTAGATCCAGAATCCGCTGCCGCGCTTTTATACAGTAGATCATTAGGGAGCATGAATTATAGAAGGAATGGAGATAGATTTGAGCCATTCATCGTATACGTCATGTAACTGCATTATGCGCATCGTCAGTGATGCTTATACACCAGAAAGATTCTCACTTTGTTCTGGAGGAACGAACACCATGATACGTGACATTCATTCACACTAGTATTTAGTTATCTAAAGATCTAATAAAATGTTACATGTTCAAAAAGCAGATCCCCCAACATGTCTACATACACCAACTCTGCCTACAGTTCCAAAAATGAAAATATGACAATGCAGCTAAATGATGATAAACAGAATGAGTAGGTCCCCTCTCATATCCGTGCCTTTCTTTCTTTTTCACGTGACTCCCATAATTATTGTAACAATAATGCCAAGATTCGGGCAAAAAAAACCCCTGATCAAATGCATTGTGTAGCGTCTGAGAGAGTCACGTGATAAAAGAACTACTCAGACTAGAGTCTACTCGAAGAAACTACTTGATTCTGTTTCCTGTACATAACCTACCGAGATTCTGTGATACTTTGCTCATGTAGAACATAAACGAATCACTCTTTTGTTCATCAGTGAAGTCATGGGCTGATCAATGGAATTGTGGACTTATCAGTGTAGCCATGGGCTGATCACTGACATTATGGACTCATCAATAAAGTCATGGGCTGATCACTAAAATTGTGGACTTTATTAATAAAGTCATGGACTGATCACTAAAATTGTGGACTTTATTAATAAAGTCATGGACTGATCATTAAAATTGTAGACTCATCAGTGAAGTCAAAGACTTATTACTGAAACTTTGGACTGATCAGTGTAGACATGGGGTTATCACCGAGATTGTAGACTTATCAATAATGTCATAGGCTGATCACTAAAATTGTGGACTTATCTGTAAAGTCATGGGCTCATCACTGAAATTGTGGACTTATTAATAAAGTCATGGACTGATCGTTAAAATTGTAGACTCATCAGTGAAGTCACGAACTGATCACTGAAACTGTGGACTGATCAGTGTAGTCATGGGTTTATCACCGAGATTGTAGACCTATCAACAAAATCATGGGCTCATCACTAAAATTGTGGACTGATCGGTAAAGTCATGGGCTGATCACTGAAATTGTGGACTGATCACTCTCAGAAGAACGAATCGTCTCAAAGTCACATTATAGATTTGTTCAAAACAGACGAATCATTCATGAATGACTCATTATAACTTCACACTGATAACATTCACGCTGACCATTTTTATCAAGACTTCCTGCTATATAGTTCACCATGTATATGTGTAGTTACATGACCGTAGACCATCTGGTGCTCTTCAGTTCCATGGAGAACAAGGACCATATGCTGCGTCCCAATTCTCTTGCTATTTGTCCTAAATTGTATCCAAGATTAGAAGATCCGTAACCCAGAGCCTTAACCACTGACCTACCACTTCCTTGATAGCTCAAATAGAGGTTTAGTAAGGGAAGGGAAGGGAAGATGATGTGGAGAATAGGATTCTGGATGATAAATAAATAAAATAAAAAAATATTAAATCTTTAATAAACAGATCCCAACATATCTACACACACCAAATCTGAAATTTTCTAAACCTTTTTTTTTTTACTTTAATTGGATCGATCAGTAAATTATTAGCTGATCAATAAAGTTAACTGATACATGAGATCAAGTGTCTACAGCCAATTAAATTGTGAACTGATTGCTGAAATCATGGGTCAAGTACTGAGATTATGAGCTGATTGCATATCAATAAGGTCATGGGCTCATTACTAAAGTTGTGGCATCATTAATGATATTATGGACTGATTATTCAAATTAGATTGAGAAGTTTTATGCTGATCAATATTATAAATTTGTCTTTTACATTTTGGATTCAATTTTTAATATCATTACGGTAATTCAGTAAAATCATGGATTTGTCACTTTAATCATTTGTGGACTGATCACTGAAATTGTGGACTCATCCTTTACATTGTGGAATCACTATTTTAATCATGGACTCACCACTGAATTTGTGGACTCATCAGTGAAATCATGGGCTGATCACTTTAATTGGATTGATCAATACAATTACAGGCTAAACAATAAAGTTGGATAATCAATTAAATAAAAAAAATAATGGGAATTTGTTATGGACTGATCAGTGTAGCCATGGGTTGATCACTAAAATTATAGACTCATTAATAAAATCATAACCTGATCGTTAAAATTGTAGACTTATCAATAAAGTCATGGGCTGATCATTGAAATTGCAGACTCATCAATAAAGTCACAGGCTGGTCACAGAAGTTGTGGACTGATCAGTGTAGCCATGGGCTGATCACTAAAATGATGCACTTATTAATAACATCATAGACTGATCGTTAAAATCGTATACTTATCAATAAAGTCACAGGCTGATCACTAAAATTGTGGACTGATCAGTGTAGTCATTGGCTAAACACAAAAATTGTGGACTCATCAATAAAGCCATGGACTGATCACTGAAATTGTGAAATGATTCGTAAAGTCAAGGACTGATCATTGTAATCGTAATCGTCAATTGTAAATTTCAGGCTGTTCAATAAACTGATCGAGTATCAACAGTCACTTGGTATGGAATGACAAACATTTATGGGCTGATCATTGAAATCACAGACAATATTGTGGACTAATAAATGAAATCATGGGCTGATCATATTTGATATAAATTTTGACAGTAGAGAGGAAGATGGCTCTCAGTGCGAAACGAAGCTCCGTCTCTTGCGGCGTAACACTACACCTTTGTTTCTTAAACAATCGATCGATTTGACTTCATGCAGATGCTGCGAGAAGATCCTGATGGGTGACGTGCGGTGCATTTTATCCGTATTATCTCAAGTCTCAGTGAAATGTTATGTATTCGCCCTGACAGCAGCATGTCTCCTGAAAAAGTTAACACAATAAACTTTATGGATATATATATATATAAAAACTGTCTACAGGAAACAGTGTTTAAAAAACAAACATGTCTGCCCCCAGACTTCCTCTCTCTCTCTCTCTCTCTCTCTCTCTCTCTCTCTCTCTATCTCCATGCTACCTGCTGAGACATCTCTGTCTCACTTTCTCTGAAGACATGAGAGACGTTTCAGTCCGCCCGGACATCAAGCTACTGACAGTAATGTTGAAAAAAAAATTGTACAAGGCTTATGAGTGACAGAAATAAGACGAGGTTGGGAATTGTGTTTGCGGATCGCTACGAATACTCAAAAGAATAAGTAAATAAAACCAAATAAACAGCGTATCGCCACTGACGTACAGGACATGCGATCTCCCGTGTGTGGAAAACAAAACTGCAAGGTTTATTCCGAAACCCGCCAATAAAATATAGAACACATCCGTAGATTTTATTAGCTATTTTGCTAAATATTTTTATTTCAGAACATCATTTTATTTGTCATTTACTATCCAAATGATACACTTATAGTTTACTAGTTTGCTAGAACGCTACCAAGTAACTTGCTAACTAGTTAGCTGACTAGTTTACAAGCTAATATTCTTTCAACAGATTCTGAAAAAGAGAAATGAAAATTGACAAGCAGCAGTATACAGTGTATATACAGTATCCCACAAAAGTAAGTGCACCCCTCACATTCTCAGGACCAGTGTAGTGTATTTTCTCAATAGACAATACTATAGAAATGAAACTTGGATATATTTAGAGTATCAATGTGCAGATTGTATAGCAGTACAGATTTACTGTCCTCTTAAAAAATAACTCAACATACAGTGATTATTGTCTAAATGACTGCAACAAAAGTGGCAAAAGTGTCAATGTTGTGTGTGAGCACCATCATTATCTATCACTGCTTTAATCCCCCAAGGTGTGGAATTCACCAGAGCTGCACAGGTTGTTGCTGGGACCCTCTTCCACTGCTCTATAATGAAATCACGGAGCTGCTGCATGTTAGACACAAGTCGTTTTTTTTTACTTTCCATTTGAGAATGCCCCACAGGTGCTCAATAGGGCTTAGATCTGAAGATATACTTGGCCACTCCATGGGGTCATTTACATGTTGGAAAACTGCTGTTTGGCCCAGTTTTTAAAGGACGAGCATCATGTTCTGCTTCAGAAAGTCACAGTACATGTTGGAATCCATGTGTCCCTCAATGAACAGCAGTTCTCCATTACCAGCAGCACTCATGCATCCCCAGACCATGATGCTACCACCACCATGCTTGACTGTAGGCAAGACACAATTTTTCCTTTTGCCTTGTGCTGCCATCTGTTGTGTTACGAAACTAGTCCCAAAACCTTTTCCTACCACCTCATATATATATTTATATAAATTCAATCAATGAATCCAGAATTTGTGTAGCATCCAAACGATTCAGCATCGATACCATCCTATTGATTTAACCCTACTGAACACCTTTGGCATGACCTGGCTGCACCCCAGGCCTCCTCACCTCACCTACATCAGTACCTGTGTAGTGGATTTGCTCTGCATTGTGTGCGTTTAGAATAAATAGAGACTTCACACGGTGGTGCAGTTCTCATGCGATTTACTTTCAGCTTCTGGGTTTCAGCCGTGCCTGTCAATCATTACATTCTTTTTCAATGTATATTCATTTAACAGAAAATGCATTTAAACCTCTCATGGATCATTAAAAATAACAAATTTAACTTCAGTCAATCATAAATTCATAACTAGATGAAATTTTTAACCTCTGTTTTACTAAAGAATGCCGCACGTGAAATGGCAGCCATTATCCGCAATCGTACTACTAAGAGACATACTCTTTACAACATGCATCATTTGAATTACTAACCATAAATCAAGAGAAAAATTTGCAATCATGTTTCAAACAGAAATTTCATCCAACAATATTTGAACGCCTTTTTCGAGGAGCTGATAAAACATACCTCTCATCGCTATCACATTCCGCAAAAGAGAGAGGAAAATCACGTCAGCTCTACCTTCGAGCTTACACATGACATAGCTTGCATGACATCACTTCATATTATGCCTGTAACCAAAGATACATTTGCCACACCTTAGTTTATTAACACCTTTGTATCCGACTCTTCACTCCGTTTCAAAAATCTAGCGGAACATCTTCCCAGAAGAGTGGAGAAGAGAGAAGCCAGCTGTTTAGCGTGCATCCTTGTTAGCTAGCTAGTCAGTGATTTCATGTGGTATCTTTTTTCTTCGCAATGAGAGTTCCCTGAATTAGTATTTTTATACACCATATGTGTGAAAAAAAAAAAAACTTAGGTCACCATGTACAATTCGATTGATTTATTTGTAGCGCGTTAACGAAGCATATTGTCTCAAAGCAGGTTTACAGGGAAAAAGTGATTATTAAAGAACGTATCATTCTGTTTCTTATAATTGTGTTTGTCCCTAATGAGGGAGGAAAATCTCCCTGAGATGGCATGAGGAAAAATCCTTCAAGAAGAACCAAATGTTCAAGTAGACCTTTAGTATTAGAAGTGCCTCCTGTTTAGCTTTTAAATTAGCTTTTCTAACTAGCTACAAGCTATCAAATCTGACATCTGTATAGATTCTGAAATAATCGGAGTGAATTCAACTCCAAGGTCTTAAAATGTGTTTTAATTGCCTTCATATCACACTGGTGCAGGTTAGCTAGCAATGTAGCTCATTTATGGGTTAGCAAACCAACTAGTTTGAATGCAGGTCAAATAAAATGTCATTGTTCCTGAAGGGAAATGGTTATTGATTAGCTATTTAGCAGCACAATAATGATCCTGTAGAGAGTGTGACTGGATTTTAAATCTTTTACACACTGAATTGACTTGAAGAGGCTAAATTAGTCTGCTAGCTAGACCAGCTAATGTGCATACTGGCTAGCAATTGTATAAGAACATGAACAATAAGGTTAGTTAGCATGCTAGAAACGTATGTTGCTGTATAAAACCGATAAAGATGACTAAGAATAAAAACAACTATAACTTCCCTCGGTTAGCCTGATTCTCAGAGGTAGTAATGTTTATGTTAGTGCTAGTGCTAGTTCATTGCACATGCATGCTTCCCCGGCACCCCAGTGTGCCCAATTTTGCAGGCCGTGACAAATCAGATCCAGTTCATTAAGGGACGCGGTTAAAAAGACTCAATCTGGCCTAATTTGACTTTATTAAGCCGCTCCGGTTGCTGTGACGGAGAGCCATGGCTGAACGTGGCCGATACATTACATCTTATTAGCCTGATGCGGCTGGCTGTTATTTAGCAACATGCTGTGAGCCGCACCGGCGTCGTTTCCGGCTCGTCCATATCTCTTCAGGTTAATTCTGTCACCGCAGCCACATCGTCAAGCTTCCTCCACATGATTCTTTATCTAAGAGCTGGGGAACGAGGAGATACGGAACATGGAGGCTTTGCGACAAGAAGAATATCTCCGGTTAAGGAGTCAAGAAGAATTTCTTCACCTGTGCATAGTAGTTCCTGGTACATAAGTTTAAGAAACATAGCTTTGGATTTGCTCTACAAGTGTTTTCAATGTTTTTATATAGAGATAATCATATTTATTTATACCACAGCCCTGAAGATCCTGGATACTGATTGAGTTTCTGTAATAGATAAAACACATCCAGTGGTGGACAGAATACACATACCATGTAGTTGAGTTAAAGTAGATCCACTCGGTTAAATGTGACTCCAAGTATTTACCTTCAAATGTACTTAAGTATCCAAAGTACTATGATTTATTATAACTATAATGTTCTTATGAGCATTTTAGTCACATGACTTTTTACTAAATCACCTCAGTTTATGTGTAAAGACTCGAATGTGACTCTCAGCACAATGATCTATTAATAGAATGGTATGAATGACTTAAACACTGATTTCTATTACAATGATCATGAACCCAAAACATCACGTAAATAAATCCATGTGTGTTGTGTCAAATTCGAGTCTGGGGTTTCTTCATCATTTATTCCTCTCTAAATGTTCTGCTTGATGTTGAACTGATGCTGAACTGTATGTTGCTGATCAGTAGATACACCAAGAGCCAATCAGAACAAGTTTATAACAGAGCGTGCGCTCGAACCCTGATTGGTGACTCGATGTGTTTCACCAGTTACGTTTTTATCCTCATTGATTAAAAAAAACCCGACTAATACGAATCACATTTACTTTCACACTGACTGATGGAGGCCACACCTCCATCATTGAAATTGAGACTCCGAGTCTACATCTCCTACTCTCAGACTGGGAGACACCCAAAGATTTCACTTGTATGCCTCCAACTTTGTGCAGTCTGGGAAAGAAGCACATATGGCTGGAGAAGTCAGATGTCCCAAAACTTTTGCCCACCCCCACTAGTTAAACTCTTGTATAATTGAGTGAGATGTTCCTTATTTTCTCATTGAAATGCGTTTTTTCTTCCACTTTGTATTCTCCGGGGACGCCTCGGGCCAAGATCAAGGCATTGGAGGAGAAAACGATTAATTCGAGAGAGCTGTTGCCGGGCATGATTAGGTCAAACCTCCGTCTACTGCGCTTTCTTTTTTTCTCGTTCAATATTTTTAACCTCTCTAAACCTCCTGCAGGGAAAATACATTGTATGGAATGTCTGTGTATGCAAAGAGAATTGAGAGGACCAGACAGTGGCCTAGTATGATCACGCTTCTGCACACAAAGCCAGCCCCATGAAGATATAGTTGTTGGAGTTTAGACTTGAAGTGGAAGAACTCTATAGGAACCCTGATCTTCTCAACCTTATGGAAATGAAGAACTGAAGCAGGGGTGCACAAACTTTTGGCTTGTATAGTGTATAATAATATATCATATTATAGAATATAAACACATACCATACATGTTCATAGCTTCTATAACATAAACTATACAGTAGAGCCAAACGTATTGGGACGCCTGACTTTTCCAGCTGTATGTGCTTCTTCAGCAAAAATGTTCTCACAGTTTCCACGATTATATCAGTGTCAGGGATCCACCAGCCACACCTTCACTTATCACTCCAAGCCACTCTCCCACTTACTAATCAGCTACACCTGGCCCTCATCAGCTCACATACCATATAACCCCTGTTCCTCCACCAGCTCATTGTCCGTTCTACAGCTTAGGCTATAGAACTCTGTCGGACTACTGAACATTGTTTATATGTTTTGCTTCTGCCTGATCACCGCTCTTTCCTGGTTAAGCAAACCTGGGGTTTCCTTTGTTGTTTTTGTGCTTTGCCCTGTGCTTTTCTCATTAAAAGCCTTGTGGAATCTACTTAGGTTTCCGGCACGTTCTTTGCCTGACAGAAGAACGGACCATTCACAAACCGAGGGGCACCTAACACGGAAGAAAAGAAACCGCGTTACCTCAGCATGGAGGACCAGCTCGCTGCCGCGTGCGGGTCAGCGGAGGACCAGCCCGTTGCCACGTCCGAGTTTGTGAGGGAGCTCACCGCCGCGCTTCGAGAGGCTTTCCGGCCGGAAGCCGCGCACCAAACCCCTCCGTCATCTGGCAGCCCGATGGCTCTCCCAGCGTCTTTTTCCGGAAACGCGGCGGAATGTCAGGGATTCCTGCTCCAGGCGGCCATCTACATCGAGATGCGACCACAATGTTTTTCTAGCGAACGAGCAAAGGTCGCGTTTCTGATTTCGCTGCTCACCGGAAGAGCGCTAGCGTGGGCAAGAGCGCTCTGGAGCGCAGCGAGCCCGGCCCTGACGTCATACGCCGCGTTCACGAGTCATTTCGCCGAGGTATTTAGCACCGCCCCCGGGGATACCTCAACCGCTGAGCAGCTGCTCAATCTCCACCAGGGGACAGACAGCGTTTCGAGTTACAGCCTCCGCTTCCGCACTCTGGCGGCATCTGCTGGTTGGGATGAGAAAGCGCTGTTGGCTGTATACCGCAGAGGCCTAAATCAGGAGCTCCGGCTGGCGATGGCCACTTATGATGACTCTCTGGGGCTTGAGGCTTTTATTCAGAGATCCATCCGAGTCTCTCAACACCTGGCAGCCTGCAAATCCCCCGAGGTCGAACCAGCACAGGCTATGGCAGTACAAACAACTCCAGAACCAGAACCCATGCAACTCGGATCACAGCGGCTGTCTCGGCAAGAAAGGGAGCGCCGGTGGGCGGCTGGAGCTTGCCTCTACTGTGGAGAGAGAGGACATCGCGTGGCCCAATGCCCAGTGAGGCCTCCTCGTCGGACGGTGAGTACTGTCACCCTTTCTTCTGACATTACTCACCTGTCTACGCTCAGGGTCACCTTAGTAACCCCTGCTCTCTCTCTATCGGCTTCTGCCCTAGTCGACTCAGGATCCGCGGGGAACTTCATCTCCCAGGCGTGTCTAGAACGCCTCCAGCTACGCCGGCAGAGGGGATCCCAGGAACTGGCCGTCCAGACCATCCAGGGACGACCATTAGGGAAGGGCAAGGTGAAGTACTGTGCTCCCCCTATTGTCCTCCAAGTCGGAGTGCTACATCAAGAAGAGATTCAACTGCTCGTACTGGAGGATTCGACAGTGGACGTGATCCTGGGTCGTCCCTGGTTAGCCAAGCACTCCCCCACTTGTTCCTGGGACCCGTGCGACATCCTGGAGTGGAGCCCCGCCTGCCGGCATAAGTGCTTACTTCCACTCCCGACTCCCCTCCGGACCGTCTTAACCCTGGCAGCTACTCAAGTGGAAGGAGCTCCCAAACCCGCTCAGGTAGAGATCCCGCATGAATACCGGTCCTTTTCTGACGTCTTTAGTGAGGAGGCCGCCACTCAGTTACCCCCACACCGGCCGTGGGACTGTGCCATTGATCTAAAGCCGGGGGCTAAGCTACCAAAGGGGCGGGTCTACCCCTTGTCAGCCCCGGAACACCAAGCCATGGAGGGCTACATCCAACAGGCCCTCCGACAGGGCTTCATCACCCAGTCTTCCTCCCCGGCGGCCTCTAGCTTCTTCTTCGTGGCTAAGAAGGACGGGGGTCTGCGCCCTTGTATCGACTACAGGGGCCTGAATGCACAGATCGCCCCGCTTCCATACCCGCTCCCCCTGGTCCCAGCGGCCTTGGAAGAACTACGTGAGGCTCGCGTCTTTACCAAGCTGGACCTCCGAAGCGCGTACAACCTGGTGCGCATCCGCGAAGGGGACGAGTGGAAGACGGCGTTCATCACTCCCTCTGGTCATTATGAGTATCGGGTCATGCCGTATGGCCTTTCCATTGCTCCGGCGGTCTTTCAGAACTGTATGAACGAGGTTTTCCGTCCCTTCCTCCATCGGTTTGTAATTGTTTACATCGACGACATCCTGATCTACTCCAGGACGCTGCAAGAACACCACAAGCACGTCACCCAGGTCCTAGACCAACTGCGAGAACACCGACTGTTTCTCAACCTTCCCAAGTGTGAATTCCATCGCTCGGAGATACAGTTCCTGGGTTACAACATCAACGCAGCAGGCATCAGGATGGATGAAAGGAAGGTGATGGCCGTACGGGATTGGCCCGTTCCCACCTCAATCAAAGAACTCCAGAGGTTTCTGGGCTTCGCCAACTTCTACCGCCGGTTCATTGGAGGTTTCAGCCTGGTTTCCGCCTCACTCACGTCTCTCCTGCAAGGAAAAGCCAAGACACTCTCCTGGACCCCGGAAGCACAAAGGGCCTTCGAGGAGCTACGCACGAGGTTCTGTACCGCTCCGCTTCTCCATCATCCTGACCCCCAGCTCCCGTTTGTTGTCGAGGTGGACGCATCTTCCACGGGCGTAGGGGCCACCCTCTCCCAGCATTCAGGGAATCCCCCTCGACTCCATCCCTGCGCCTACTTCTCAAAGAAGCTGTCTCCAGCGGAACAGAATTACGACATCGGCAACCGGGAACTCCTAGCCATCAAACTAGCCCTGGAGGAGTGGAGACACTGGCTGGAGGGGGCTGTCCATCCTTTTATAGTCATCACGGATCACAAGAACCTTCAGTACCTCCGTGAGGCCAAGCGCCTAAATCCTCGCCAAGCACGGTGGGCTCTCTTTTTTACCCGGTTCAATTTCAGCATCACCTATCGGCCAGGATCAAAGAACGGCAAGGCCGATGCTCTCTCCAGGGTGTATGGACCTGAGGAACCCACCGAGCCTGGGCCTATCTTGCCTCCGACGATCATTCTGAGCCCGATCATATGGGAACTAGACGAGAACATCCGCAGGGCCACACGAGGAGAACAGACGCCCCCTGGTTGTCCCGAGGACCGGACCTTTGTTCCTCCAGAGTGTCGACAGGCCTTACTTAGAGCAGTCCACGAAGTCCCCGGTTCAGGGCACCCAGGCAGGAGGCAGACCCTGCGTCTGGTTCAGGGACGATACTGGTGGCCAGGTATGAGCAACACAGTGACCGAGTTTGTCCGAGGCTGCAACATCTGTGCCATCTCAAAAACTCCCCGACATCTACCAATAGGCAAACTCGTCCCCCTGCCTACTCCACAAAGGCCATGGTCTCATATTGGCATAGACTTTGTCACAGACCTGCCACGGTCGGAGGGCTTCACCTGCGTTCTCGTGGTCGTTGACCGGTTCTCCAAGGCCTGCCGCTTTGTCCCTCTCCGAGGCCTCCCCACAGCTCTGGAAACCGCGGAGGCACTCTTCCATCACGTCTTCCGCAACTACGGCCTCCCTGAGGAGATAGTCTCTGACCGGGGCTCTCAGTTCACCTCACATGTCTGGAGGGCGTTTTTCCGGCTACTGGGAGTCACCGTCAACCTGTCGTCCGGTTACCACCCCCAGTCGAACGGCCAGACCGAGCGGAAGATCCAAGAGCTGGGGAGATACCTGAGGTCATATTGTCATCAGGACCAGGAGGGGTGGAGCCGGTTCCTGCCCTGGGCGGAGTACGCCCAAAACTCGTTGCGCCAAGACACCACAGGTCTCACGCCTTTTCAATGCGTGTTGGGGTTCCAACCCCCACTGTTTCCCTGGTCCGACGAGCCCTCCAACGTGCCCGCTGTGGACCACTGGTTTCGGGAGAGCGTCCGGACATGGGAGGCTGCACACACTCAGCTGCGCAGGGCAGTGAGGGAAACCCGGCGACATGCGGATGCGCGAAGGTCGGAAGCCCCCGCTTACAGGCCCGGAGACTGGGTCTGGCTATCCACCAGAGATCTCCGACTGCGGCTTCCCTGTCGGAAGTTGAGCCCCCGGTACATCGGGCCGTTCAGGATTGAAAGGCAGGTCAACGAGGTGGCATACCGTCTGGAACTCCCGCCACGGTACCGGATACACCCCACCTTCCACGTGTCACTGCTCAAGCCACACCATCCACCGACTGCCCAACGCCCCAGCGAGGTCAGGCCCCCTCCGCCTGAAGTATTGGAACAACCCTCGGTCTACACGGTACGGGAGGTGCTGGACTCCCGTCGTCGAGGCAGGGTGCTGGAATACCTCGTGGACTGGGAGGGCTATGGCCCTGAGGAACGTTCATGGGTGGCGAGGCAGAACATACTGGATCCAGCACTCCTGGAGGAGTTCCACGCCGCCCATCCGCATCGGCCTGCGCCCCGGGGTCGGGGTCGACCCAGGCGCAGGGTTAGGGCGTCGGGAGCCGCCCCTGGGGGAGGGGGTACTGTCAGGGATCCACCAGCCACACCTTCACTTATCACTCCAAGCCACTCTCCCACTTACTAATCAGCTACACCTGGCCCTCATCAGCTCACATACCATATAACCCCTGTTCCTCCACCAGCTCATTGTCCGTTCTACAGCTTAGGCTATAGAACTCTGTCGGACTACTGAACATTGTTTATATGTTTTGCTTCTGCCTGATCACCGCTCTTTCCTGGTTAAGCAAACCTGGGGTTTCCTTTGTTGTTTTTGTGCTTTGCCCTGTGCTTTTCTCATTAAAAGCCTTGTGGAATCTACTTAGGTTTCCGGCACGTTCTTTGCCTGACAATCAGACATCTTTGGATGCTGGAGCATGACACTTTCCATTCACTTGAAATTGAACCAAACCTGTTCCACAAAGTGCACAAAGCCAGCTGCATGAAGATCTGTTTTCCATAAGTTGAAGTGAAAGATCTCCTGCTATAGAGCTCCATCCCTATTGAGATGAATGTGAACACTGCAGCCCAGGCCTCCTCACCTTACCTAAATCAGAACATACCTGACAGGCTGAATGAGCACAAATCTCTACAAAATCCAGTAAAACATCTCAGAAGAATGGAGATTATTATAACAATCAATGGAGACTAAGTGTGGAGTGAGATGTTTAAAAAAAAAAAAAAAAAAAAACTATATATATATATATATATATATATAACACAGCATATATACACTATATTAGAGAGAGAGAGAGAGAGAGAGAGAGAGAGAGAGAGAGAGAGTGAGAGAGAGAGTGACATACATTGGTTAAGTTTAGAGATCGGATTTTCCTAAAGGTTAATTTCTAGATTGGATATTCCTGAATATTATTTAAAGATTCAAATTTCCAGAAAGATTTCAGATCAGATTTTCTGAACATTAGTTTATTGTGGAGATTGGATTTTTATAAACATAAGTTTAGAGATCGGATTTTTGTGAATATTAGTTTAGTTCAAAGATCAGATTTTCCTGAGCATATGTTTAAGGATTGGATTTTCCTGATCATTAAATTACTTTAGAGATTGGATTTTTATGAACATATAGTTAGAGATCAGATTTTCCTGACTATTATATCATTTTAGTGATTGGATTTTCATAAATATCAGACTGGAAATGAGATTTGCATGAACATTAGTTTAGTTTAGACATCAAATTTTATTAAACATAAGTTTAAAGAGCAGATTTTCATTAACAGTCTATAATTGGATTTCCTTTAAACATTCGTATGAAAATGAGATTTTCTTGAACATTAGATTATTTTAAAGATCGAACCATTAGTTTATTTTAGGATTGGATTTTCCTGAACATTAGTTTCAAGATCGGATTTTGGTGAACACACTCAATGTCTCAATGTCCGTATCTCCATGGTGCTGGTGTAGCTGTGTGAAGAGATGTGGATAATGACGTTAGGTGAATGTGAGTTTTTCTCGCTGAGCCTCTCAGATGAATGTGTCCTTGGTGAGGGAGTGAATTCGAACAAACGGGACGTTATTCTAATCAGCATATCAGACGGAACAGAACATTTCATATAGGACCCCATCAGCCAGGGTATTTGGCTTCATTAAAAAGCAGAGCGTGTATGTGTGTGTGTGTGTGTGTGTGTGTTTAGCGTTGCTATCACTACCAGGTGCTTACTTTAGCCACGTGTGGAGTCTGAAGCTGATTCCTGTCATTAAAGAATTTCAGGCAGATAACGCTAACGCTAATGATGATAAATTAGCATTACATTTCTGTTAGCATTGCATGCTCAATGTTAGCATCACTGTATGAATATATATGACAAAATTTTTTGGTCATAACCATAAGGCCATAAGATTGCTAAGTGCTACGTTTTGAACATCCCATTCCACAGTCTCCACACTTGGAAGATGTTCCACTAGATTTTGTGGAAATTTGTGCTTATTCAGATACAAGTGTATTAGTAAACTGATGATGCAGTTGAGGATGCTTTGAAGCCTGGGGTGCAGTCAGGGTTCACATTCAGGCCAACAGAGTCAGAGTTCTATAGCGGGAGATCTTCTACTCCAACCCATGTAAAGCAGATCTTCATGGAGCTGGCTTTGTAAACTTTGTGTCATGCTGGAACAGGTTTTGATCTCTTAGTTAAAGTGAAAGGAAAAGCCATGCTACAGCATCCAAAGACGTCCTGTGTAACTGTGAGCCTCCAACAGTTTGGGAAAGAACCACATACATATTTCCAGTGTAAAAGAAATATATCCAGACTCTGTAGGTGCAAAAATTACCTCAGAAATAATTCCTCTGGATACGATTAATTATTATCTGTAATCGATTGCTGTAAAACGTGATCATATTACCGTCTTCCTTTCATTTCTCTAGCAAAAGCTCATCCACAGACTCGTGTGCAGTGAATATTTTTGATGCAGAAACTGAAGACAAATGGTATTAAAAAAAAAATTAAATTCCTAATATTCCTAATATATCATATGATTTTTGTAAATTGATAATCCATGTGACCAAAATAAAAAAAGTCCAAATGTTGTCATAAATATATTTTAAAATTGTACAAAAAAATAATATACTGTGTGTATATATATATATATATATATATATATATATATATATATATATATATATAAAAATTATATAATATAATATATAATATAATAATATATAAAATAAAACAAAATTAGTAAAAAATAACGAAAAATTACGTGTTGGTTAAAAAAATTGTGACCAATGATAATGATAACTGGTAACATGGTATTTCTAACTGGAGGTGTGGAAATGTGTTAATATTCCTAATAATAACATTATTCAATATTGCATGTATATATACGTTCGTTTATAAATATATATAGGTATATTGTATGTTCCCGCCCTCTGCTCCCATCGTCTGCATGATTTCTCCATCCTGTTTGGTTGGTCAGAGGGAAACTGTTACAGCCAAGTTCGACTGGTAAAACACGTGTGTAGCTCTGCACACATTAATACATCTGAGATATACTTTTAATGCCTATGGAGGAAGAGAAATTGGTTTGGTCTTGGACATACTTAAAAAAACATTTTGAAGAAAAGCTAGACATAGTGAGAAGGACGGCCAACCCGAAGCTAGCTAGCGTGTCTCAGCCCAGGAAAGGGTTTGTTCTCCACTTCCAGACCAGTGAATACGAGCGGTACCACTGGATTACAGCCTCTGGGGGCGCTGCACATTATGAGTCTGTATCTCTGGTGAGTAGGTTGTGTTTTATTTACATTTTATGTTTTTGTCATGTTATTACACAAATATTGATTCTGAACTGCTCCAGATGTTGTAGGTGCACAGTTGTGGTTGTGGTTGTAGTGTAGAGGTTTGGAGTCTTAACTGGGTTTCTTGCTTTAGTAAAATGGTTTTCACCTCCATATGTGAAATGTGTCTCTCTCTGTAATGCCACGAGTTGTTATATTGCATTTTTGTACAGTATTGATGGTTTCTAGAATTGCGACTTGATAGTGGTGGTATTAAGAGGTGGATTAATTCGGGTAGTCCCCACTGAAGGTCCAGGTACCAAATTCACGGCCCGCCCGGTCTCCAGAAAGCTCTTGCTGATCTTGTTTAAAACAGAGTTAGCATGCCGGGTCTCCAGAAAGCTCTTGTTGGTCTTGTTTAAAGAAGAGTTAGCATGCCGGGTCTCCAGAAAGCTCTTGCTGATCTTGTTTAAAGAAGTGTTAGCATGCCGGGTCTCCAGAAAGCTCTTGCTGAACTTGTTTACAGCAGAGTTAGCATGCTGGGTCTCCAGAAAGCTCTTACTGATCTTGTTTAAAGAATTGTTAGCATGCCGGGTCTCCAGAAAGCTCTTGCTGATCTTGTTTAAAGAAGTGTTAGCATGCCGGGTCTCCAGAAAGCGAAGGCTGCTATATTAAACAGTTCTGCGGTTGTCTCCCGGTTGAAAAATCCATTCTGGTGCATTAGCACACGATGTAATTGGCGCGCAAGGTTTGTCTGATTGCACACATTGATTCACCTCCAGGTTTGAAATTAAATTAAAGAATGACTGAGGGCAAATACAGGGGAGACGATTCCATACGAGATTCCAGCTAATGTCCTCTTCTTTCATAAAGAAAAAAAAAAGCCCTCTCTCTTAAACACTCACGTGGAATGAGATTAGAAATCGGATCGTTTATGGCCATGCTAATGAATACGCGTCTGAGAAAGGCCAGGGTGGGTTCGCAGTTCTGACACGTATCGACTTCACTGAGGAGGCCTACAGGAAGAGGAGGTAATGAGGAAACGCTGTTATAGAGACATATCACATATTCGGTGTCATGTTCCTCACGATCACTTACCGCTGCGCTAACGGTCTATAAAGCCGAGGCTCTCGACGTTAGACGTGTCTGATCATAACCGATCATGGTGCTTTCTCACACAGCAACAAGGGCATAAAACTGAAAGGATTTGAAATGAAAAAGTGATGCCTTGATGATTAAAACTGGATCTATTGCACATTGTATAAAATGATTAGCCATACAGTACCTAGCGATATACTATTAGCGATAAAGCATGTTCCTTTTGTTTCTATGCAACAAAATTTGGTCATGTAATGTTCTATAGATGAAACATGTATAAATGTCCAGATGTTGAACTTTCTCCTCTCTTAGCATGAAGAACAGCGTCACATACTCTCAGCATCCGGATATTTTGTTACTCCAAACATTCAGCTGAAATACTTTGCCGTGTCTCTTGGAAAACTCACTAAAGACGTTCTTCACTAGTTGGAGGTTTCTTGCTTCTCCCAGAGCAGTTCAATAGGATTTAGGTGCAGTGACTGGGCAGGTCATTCATTTACATTCACATTTATGGCTTTTAGCAGACGTGTCCAGAGCGATGTACAAAAGTGCTTCGAGTCTCTAGCAATGAATAAATCTACACTGGTACGCTAGATTACAGACTTAATATAAATCAGACCACAACTCTTGGTCAACACTTGGAAAGTGCTCATTTAAGTGTTTCAGGAAGAGATAGGTCTACAACTGTCACTTGGGAGTCCTCTGTTTGTACATCCAGGGGAAGTTTATCCCACCACCTCGGTGCCAGACCAGAGAAAAACCTTGAAGTGTACTTACCTCTTAATCTGAGAGTAGGTGGTACCAGTCGAGCAGTGCTGGAGGATCGCAGACAGCGTAGTGCAGTGCGAGATGTGATGAGGTCAGTGAGGTAAGATGGCGCTGGTCTATTATTGGCTTTTTAGGCGAACATCAGTGTTTTGAATCTGATACGTGCAGCTACTGGAAGCCAGTGAAGGGAGCGCAGCAGTGGGGTGGTGTGGGAGAACTTGGGCAGATTGAACACAAGTCAGTGGAAGACCTGCCAGCAGAGAGTTGCAGGAGTCCAGTCAAGAAATGACAAGCGATTGAACAAGCACCTGGGCAGCCTGTGTGGAAAAGTTAGATTTCTTCTGATGTTGTAGAGAAGAAACGACAAGGACGAACCACATTAGCAACATGTGAGTAGAAGGACAGTTGATTATCCACAGTTACCCCAAGGTTGTGAGCAGTGGCACCATCTATCATTCCATGATAGATATGCTCCAGACGATAAATAACTCTTACAGAGTTATTACGTTTCGGCTCATCGTCTTGTTGTATGGTTAAGTCGGTTCCAATGTGCCGCAGTTGAAGTGTGGAATGGTTGCCATGTTGGTTCAGGATTCCTTTCACTTCCCTGCAATCTCCAAAACAACCCCAAACCATTAAGCTTCCAACTCCATTGTTGACAGTAGGGGTAAGGCAGTCATCTTCTAAGGAAAATGTCTTCTCTCCTGGTCTCCAACTTACACAAGTTCTTCAGATCGAGACAAAAATGTCACATTTGGGCTCCACAGAACTTTCTTCCACTCATTCACAGTTTAATTTTGGTTAAGGTGTTGGACTTTGGATCAGAAGGTTGGGAGTTTAAATTGGACATGGACAACACACTCAACCCTCAAATGCTCAGTTAAATACAAAATGTAATATTTGCATATAAAAATTGCAATAAAAAGGGTTTAGCTGTAAAGGACTGGGGAATTACTGGGGTGATGGAGGGAGCTTTGGGAAAGCTTTGCCTTTCACCCTGTTTGTGTGGGACTTGATGGCCCTGTACTGCTTTCCAGATCATAAGGGCACAAACACTCACAGGAATGAAACCTTGAAGACGCTGCTTGCTTTCGTTAATCCAGAGCGAGGTGTGAAGTGTTACAGCATCCTACTGCACCATGTGGAGCTAAATAATGACCTGAGATGAAGCCGAGAGCATTAAATCAGTGTTTACATTTATGCCAGTGGCAGACGCCCTTATCCAGAATGACTTAGTTATCTCAGTTCTACAGCTGAGGCTTAAGGGCCTTGATCAAGGGCCCTCCACTAGAAGTTTGGTGGTGCTGAGATCTGAACTCATTAACTTTTGATCAGAAGTCCAAAATCTTTGTCACTAAACAACAACTTCCCTGACATTATATATTCCGGAGAGAGCAAGTGGTAGCTGTTGATGATGAACTGCTTGTGCAGTTATTTTGACATTTCCAGCAGTTGGCATGTTCTTATCAAGACTCATTTTCATTTATACAAAGCAGTCAGGGCCTTTCTCAAGGGCCCAGCAGTGGCAGTTTAATGGTGCTGGAATTCAAAAAGAAAAAGGTTGGGAGAACAAGAAAATTAGGTTTCTCTACAGTGTTCCTGGACCATTGAATCGAGAGGAGCTCCCAAAAACTTCAGGCATGTCTACAACCTGAGAACAAGGAGAAAACCTAAAGGTTTGTGAACATTTCCCAGAGATGGAATCATGAAGATAACCTTGGATTTCCAAACGATTCTTAGCAACTGATAACTTCAACAATAAGTAAACTATAACGAATGAATATCCAGATGTTTCCCAGATAAGCTGGGTTCTCTTTGAGTCAAACGTTCCAGCAGGTCTTGGATCTGCCACAGAGACACGTCTGTTCCTTTTAAATTTGCACACACTTTGAACATCTGGATATCCTCCAGGAGGAGCAGGAACCCATGGCTGACCTTCTGAACGTATGCCACAGCAAGCTTTACTGGGAAAAACAAATTCTTGATATTTTATAATATATATTGGATTGAGGTCCTGTTTGGTTTTGATTTCATTGTGGCTAACACACAGGTCTTCTCAGCACACACATCATGGTCCAATAAACATTTTCCAGATTAGGTTTCTATACAAAGTACATATCGCCTACCTTCTCAATTCCATGGACCGTGTGCTTGTGTCCTTGGATCTCTATATTGTTTAGGTCCTCCAGGACAATCTCAATGATAATCCAGCAGCGTGGAGTGGCGGCGTTTCTCCTGGTGTGTTTCCTGTCCCCAAATTGCTGAGGAGTTTAAATAAATCACAGATGTGAGTACGAGTGGAAGAGCACACGGAACAGCCGCTTTACTCCAGACTGAAATCTGTTTTTTTTTTTTAGATTCCACGGGCATGCAGGTCCCGTTCAAGGTTTCTGCAGTCTGCTAAAATATTAATGCTTCCCCACTTTTTCCTACTCTGGTGTGAATAATGGAAGATGGTCACACTGGCCTAGCGGTGGTTTTTGGCCAACACACACACACACACACACACACACACACACACAGGGCTGACCATGACCATTGTTTCTCTAATCCATTATTTCGTCATTATTTAGCTCCATGTTCAGCAACATCGCCTTGTACACAGCAACACAAATATAATGCAAGTCCTTGGCATTTCAGTCCAGTGTGTGTGTGTGTGTGTGTGTGTGTGTGTGTGTGCGTGTGCCTGAGTGTCACTGACAGTGCGCTCTGGGAAAAAACACTCATGAATTATTTGTAACTGTGTAAAGATTTGCTATTTGACTCACTTCTCTGGTCTCCGTATATTTTTTCAATATGGCTGAAATGATTTCAAATCATAGTTCAGGGAGAAAGTTCCTGTTTTATTGTTATGAGAAATGTATTGCGTGTCAGGGAAAGAGCGTGGCCATGGCGTGTCAATCTGAGTAAAAGAGGCGTGGTCTATGTGGATCTGTCTTATGGAAGGAGGTGTGGCCGATATGTCAGTGTCTGTGGAGTGGGCGTGACCTTGGTGTGAGTTTAAGTAAAGTAGGTGTGGTCTATGTGTCATCTTGGTGTCATTCTCAGTAAAAGGCATGGCCTCTGTTTTATTCTGAATAATGAGGTGTGGCATTTCATTCTCAATGAAGTGGGTGTAGTCTTGCCGTGTCAGTCACAATAAGGCAGATGTGGTGTGTGTCATTCTAAATAGAGGGGTGTGGCCTCTGTTTCTCAGTCTCAGTGAAGAAGCAGGGCCTCTGTGCCTCAATGAAGGAGGCGTGGCCTATGTTTCTCAGTCTCAGTGAAGGAGCTGTGGCTCTGAGTGTCATTCTAATTGAAGTAGGTGTGGCCTCTGTTTCTCAGTCTCAGTGAAGAAGGCGTGGCTTCTGTGCCTAAGTGAAGGAGGCATGGCCTATGTTTTTAAGTGAAGGAGCTGTGCTCTGAGTGTTATTCTAAATGAAGTAGCCGTGGCCTCTGTTTCTCAGTCTCAGTGAAGGTGTGGCCTCTGTTTCTCAGTCTCAGTGAAGGAGGTGTGGCCTCTGTTTCTCCGTCTCAGTGAAGAAGCGTGGCCTATGTTTCTCAGTGAAGGAGCTGTGGCCTCTGAGTGTTATTCTAAATTAAGTAGGCGTGGCCTATGTTTCTCAGTCTTAGTGAAGAAGGTTGGCCTCTGTTTCTCAGTCTCAGTGAAGGAGGTGTGGCCTCTGTTTCCCAGTCTCAGTGAAGAAGGTGTGGCCTCTGTTTCTCAGTCTCAGTGAAGAAGGCGTGGGCTCTGAGCCTCAGTGAAGAAGGTGTGGCCTCTGTTCTCCAGTCTCAGTGAAGGAGGTGTGGCCTCTGTTTCCCAGTCTCAGTGAGAAGGTGTGGCCTCTGTTTCTCAGTCTCAGTGAGAAGCGTGGGCTCTGTGCCTCAGTGAAGAGGCATGGCCTATGTTCTCAGTCTCAGTGAAGGAGCTGTGGCCTCTGAGTGTTTTTCTAAATAAAGTAGGCGTGCCTCTGTTTCTCAGTCTCAGTGAAGAAGTGTGCCTCTGTTCTCAGTTTCAGTGAAGGAGGAGTGCCTATGTTTTTCAGTTTCAATGAAGGAGTGTGGCCTCTGTTCTCAGTCTCTGTGAAGGAGCATGCCTCTGTTCTAAATGTCAGTAAATGAGAAATTATTTGCTTTAAATAATTTAAGAAGGCGTGGCTTCTGTGTCTCAGTGAAGGAAAAAACACCTTGTCAGATCCCACCCTGAACATACAATATTCTCCATAATAAATGATCGACCTGAGAAGAACATGATGTTTTATGCATAGCGTAGGAAAGTAATTTATGCCATCAGTCCATTTTTAATGCTATCTTCACTAATCTCACCCTGATTGAACTCATCATTTAATCATCAAGCCTCTCGAGAAGAAGTCAGGAAGCAAGTTTTTCTTTTTCCAGCTGACGCAGAAATGTGAAGACGTGAAATCATCTGCAACAAGGAATGCGCTGGTCTGCTTGCTAACACACAGGAACCCGGGTTTCTGCACACAAAGAGCCAGCGCAGTGTTTTCCCTGCGAAACTGCTGAATTCGCAGCGCGGTGTTTTCGCCCCGAGCTCAGATGAGACAGTCACTGTGAGTTCATGTGTTCATGACGTCACTCCTGGTGTCTCTGCACAAAGATCTCTACAGGAGAAATGTAAATGTTACTGTACCTCTCTGAGACATCAGCCAGCTCAGATTTTACAAGGTCTGTTGGCTTTTCTTAGATTTTCCACAAAACAGTGTTCCAATTGCAAGTTCTAATCACTCACTTAGCACGTGCAGATGCCAAAATATTGGACACCCGACTTTTCCAGCCGCATGTAGTTCTTCTACGTACCGTTCTCCGAAGATTTCCAAGACATGAATATTTCCTTACTAAACTCGGAGACCTTTGTGCACAGGTGCAAACCTGTTTCAGCACCATAAAGACACATGGGTTGGAGTGAAGATCTCCGGATATAGCCTACTTGGATCAATTGGAATGCTGATGCACTCCAGACCTTCTCACCTCACTGACATACAGGTTTAATAAGCATAAATCTCCACAAAAATCTAGTAGATCATCTCCCTATGAGAGGAATCAGATAAATGTGGAATGGGATGTTTTAAAAGAAGATTCGGGTGTCCTTATACTTTTGCTCATAGCGTATACATGTAAGTCTATTAAAAAAGCATGTCATGTTAGCTCTCGGTGCTCCTCCAGTCCTTGTTTGGCAGCTGGGTGCTAATTGGAGAGCCTTAACGCTGAGAATAACACACCTCCTGATGGAAAAAGGACGACGCTCCGATGTGGAATGTTGCAAACCTGGCGGTGAATCGTCTCGGTTTCTCGAACGGCATACGACGATTTATTTCCATTACAGAGAAGATTCAGAGAAGATCTGGAACTCCTTCCATCGATGTCATATAAACATCTGCTGTTGCTATAGAAACGATAACTGTCAGAGTTAGAATGAGATGTCCTCAGGATCATGAGCTGAAATCACTCCACAGGTTGACGACCGTTGAATTGATAGTTGCTCTGAACCAACGAGAGAGAACGAGCTTGTTTCAAATCCGGGATTCTGATTGGTCGGAAGGTGTCGAATGGTTTTTCTAACTCTGACAGTTTATCGTTTCTATAGCAACAGCAGATGTTTATTAACATCGATGGAAGGAGTTCCAGAGCTTCTTAACAGCCAGATGTCAAGCTGATACTTTGTTTTTTTGTGTAAGACGGTTATCCTGCTGTATTAGTACCTGATTGGTCAAAAATTTGTGGACACATGACCATAAGATTGGTTTGTGCTTCTTTTTGAACATCCCAACTCACATTTAGGCTTCATTCACTCTTATAATATGGTCACTCTTCTAGGAGGTGTTCCACCAGATTCTGTGGAGGTTTCTGAGATTTTATTTATACACAAGGGTTGAGTAAAGTCA